>JAAGNO010027369.1:0-87894 GCA_033439905.1 Ceryle rudis
TGTGGTTTTGTGTTTGTTGTGTGGGGGGGGGGTGGTGGGGGGTTTTTTGTAGTCCAACTATCCCCCTCCAGTAGTTTAAGAATAAACACTAGGGAGAGAAATTCAATCTTAATTGCACAGGGTGGAAATTACAGTTTGAGGGTATTTAACAGTTTTAGAAGAGCTGTTCTTCAGTATTGCATTTAGAAGTAATAATTTTGCTTTTTTAACTTTGTAGAAAGTATTTCAGCAGTTGTGTAGCTTGTGCACTAAGTTTATTCCTGGAGTATGTGCCAGCTTCACAGCTGTCTTCTCCTAATTCCAGAAGACTCTTCCGAAATTAGCTTTTGTCTTTGAATACTCAAACTAAAATTTGGCTGCTTCTTCTAACCATATATTCAGAAAGGAAGTTTTGTTTCAGTGAAATTATCTTTAAATATTCCCTTTTGATTAATTCATTGAGTAAAACAGTATTGTGCCATTTTGGAACACGAGCAGTATAATTAAAAGAAAAACAGTGCATTGATTCTTGTCTAATTTTTGTCAGCTAGTTAAATAATTGAAACTAATATAGATTTGTGTGTATTAATATCCTCAAACTATAGGTCTCACTTCCTGAAGACAAGGAAACCAAAATTACTCCAATTGTAATATACTATGTACTAGCACATGACAAGAGTGGAGCATATACCTCATGATACATATTTGAGAGGTTTGGCCTCTCAACTTTGGCCTCTCTTGCATTAATTGATTACTCTCTTCTTTAGTAAAATGTGAATGATAACATATAAGATTGTGATCCCACGTACTTAAGCAGCTAAGTGTTTTAGGTCCTTGTTTAACACTTTTTTGGGTCTCACATAATCATGATGCGCAGTTTGAACTGACAACAGCATAGAGAAATCAAACACGTACCGTGGCTGGTGAGTTGGTTCATACCACCAGTGTGAGTTATTTACCTGTACTTGAAAATGTTAACTTCAAACCTGGAGGGATGATAGTATAGAAGGAGTAATGAAGTATATTTCCATTACCATAGCTAAATTGATGAACTTGTAATATTTATAAGCCAGCATGATGGCACCTTTTTTGTAAGGTAATGAGGTTTTTCGAAGGTGCAAACTAATCATAGGGCCCAACTTGCAAGGCGCGCTGGAGTTTGTTGTAGTCTTAACTCCTGCTGTGTGTACTTTTTTTTAAAAAAAAAAATCTTCAACTTTAATATCCGGTTTAAGGTTTGGGAATGACTGTGCCAGCATTTAAATGAATTCAGTTCTCATGATCATGCAAATAAATTAAAATCCTGAAGAAAATACCGAGTAACCTTTATGTTTACAGTGATAGAAATATGTAAATATAGCTTCATCTTTTTTCCCTCCCATTGGAAGTTCACATTTTATTTCAGATTCCTCAGTTGAAAATGTTGGTGTTCACAGAGTAAGTGTCAGTTCCATGTGGAAAAAAAAGCATGGAGTTGAGAATTTGAAATAAAGCAATTATAATTTCACTTGGATTTAAAAATTGTATCTTGAAGGAATAGTAAAGAAACAATAGATACTGTATGGAAAAAGGTAAAAATATCATTCAGAACTATATTTTATATTTCTCTCTGCAAAAACTGATAATCAAAAGTATCTAAAATGTTTGCACATAAATTCTAATTAGCTCTACTTACAGCATTTTGCTAAATGAGTGTTTATGGAAGTACTTTGTGTAAAGCCACTATAAATCGATGTCCACATACTTGAAGACTGTATTTCCTAGGGTGCTGAAGTCTGTGCTTTTCAAAGAAGAAAATAACACAGTCAGTGCTGATATTTAGTGTAACGGATTAGTTTACAGTATATCATTTAACTATTAATTTAAAAGCAAATAAAGAAACCTTTGCCACAGCACTGTCCTTCAGGAAATGATCAACCTGCTTGGTTAGAAACATCTCTTTTTGCATAGAAAGACTGGAATAAGTGTAAGAAGTCTGGAACGAGGCATGCTGAATTATACTTTCCTGATTATCTCAGAAATAATTTACAATATATAAGGTTTCAGAAAAGGAAGGTATTGGCAGCTGTAATCTTTGGTTTAGGGCACAGAGAAGATGAGAGAAATTTTGCTGTTGAAGAAGTATGGTTTGAAAACTGTAAGCTTCTGAAAACAGAATTTATACCACTTAGCAGCCCAGGTTGTAGCAAAGGCTAGTCATCTCTAATTTTATCCAGTTTCAAGGAGCCAAAAGTAAAAATGCAATTTTGGAGGGGGTAGAGTGAGCAAGTTCCATAAACAAAGCAAAGCTCACCATTAAAGCTGTACTGGATGCAAATTATTTGTGGTATCAAGTAAAATTGAATTACACCACGGCAAAAAGTAACTCATCTTTTAATCAGTTTTCAGCAACAAGATTAATATGTGAAGCAAAGACAGCTTTTCATTTTTTGATGAATCATTTAGCAGTGTATGCTGCCTGCCTTCTGCTAATATCTGTGAAAATACCGTAGCTCATCTATCACAGGCATTAATTGCTGCACTCAGTAGCAGTGGAAGGGGAAATGGTATTTGGATTAATAGCCCAAGAAAACCTAATGAATTTCCCATCTCTGCACTTCATTTCCCCATCTTCTCGGATGAGGTGGTACAGCAGAGGATTAAATGTGGTGGCTTTTTTCTGTAAGGACAGGTGATGAGGATATGAAGAGGTGTTGGAGGAGCATCTGGCCCACCAATGGGAACTATGGGACCATTTCTCAGGCAGTGAAGCTGGTTTAAAAATGTACCTTTGCCCCAAAGCAGGGGTGAAGGAATGCTACTCTTGAGCCCTCCACAGAGCACAGACAGTGGTGGATGGTAGTGGTGACACTGGGAAAGGGATGACAGCAGCAAGAAGTTTCCTAGACTGGACCAGCAACACGCTTCCCTTTAAACAGAGCAGTCATGAAAAAGGGAACCCAGAGCATTTTTCTCCTCTTTTGTTTAATCTTCATTTAGGTCATAAACTGTTTGCACAATAGACCGTTTCTCTCTGAAACAAAATAATTACCATTTGGATGTCCCCAGCAGTAGTACGGTTGGCTGTGCAGGCTGGGGGGAAGGATGCCCTTCCACTGCCCTGCACTTGTTACCACCAGCCTGGTGGGAGATGACAGGTCAGGCTGGAGGCAGGTCCCTGGCCACAACACTGGGCTGCAGGGCTTCAGACTTTCTCTTTTTAGTATGTACCCTGTGGTTTTCCTGAACGCGCGTAGAAGCGCATCTTCATGTGTATGAATGACTTGTGTTTCCAAAGAGCACCAGTCATTTGATTGGCAATTACCTTTGCTTTGGCGCGTGAGACAAAAAAACCAAAAACCCTGTTGCTGTTTCTGTGAGAGAGGTGCCTATAGGAAATTTCAGATTCAGTCTGTGAAAAGTTCCCATCATGATAACATTTAACAGTGCAAAATTAAATAAATCAGACTATATAGCAGAACTAGCATTTTGAGGGAAACCAGGCATTTCCTGTGTGGGCAGAGGCTAGCCCATAGTCAACAGTAGCTAAGAAAGACTGGGTTGTTGAGACCTTCATGTTTTTTGAAACGACATTTCCTGTCAGTAAAAATTCTCTTGATTATACCTGTCTCTTTAATGTCAAGTCACTATTCATTTTTAATCGACATGTGGCAGCTCTTCTAAGGCTGTGCAGAGTTAGCTTGGTGTGAATGTTTGACTGTATAATTGGGCAGTGGGGCTGGATTTGATTTTGAAATAAATTGGAAGAAAAAATTGTGTACTAAATGTGGTCTATAATTAATCATATGGTAGTATACAATTAATTGTAATTAATGTGTTGTACAATTAAATGTGCTTATTTTGTTTTTTCTTAGAGTAAAACAAATTTAATATTCATTCACCCCCTGCTGTTTCTTTTCCCCTAATTGCTTGGTACAGACTTGTGAGAATTTGTAGCACATCCTTACTGGTTGCGTAGACTTGAATTGTTTTCTCTCAACCCAAATCTATGCTCCCTAAAATTGATTCCTGACGTTATTTATAGATATGATATGTGCATATGTTAAACGCATGTAAAATTATACCTATATTTAAGGAGATGTGGGTATACGGTGGACTGCCAATGATAATTGGACATACAATCTATGTATGAATAGCTGCACTTCTGGGGAGGGTGAAGTGATGGAACAGAAGAGGCTCTGAAAAGTGGGATTCTTTGTAGCCAGTGTCTGAGAGGTGACAAGCGTGCGGGGGGATTTTCACTGCTAATGCACTGGTGTTTCTTCATACCTTTGAACCCCTTAGGGATCTTCCTTCCACAAGATTCAAATATATGCAGAGAACTTAGAAACCCCTAGTTGAATGTACTAGTTTGTCTGCTGATGCAGCGCATGGGATGAAAGCAGATGAGGGGTATATTGGTGTTTAATGTTATGTAGATTTGAAACGACTTACACAGCACGTTGAAAGATAAAACTTTTTGTCTGTTTGGAACATTATTGGTAAAGGGCTATACATTTACATGTGTAATTGGCTGAATTCCAAATTGCATTTAGGATTTGCTTTGTCTTCCTTTAATTTGTGTGGTTTGGTTCTTCCCTCAGGTTTTCATGTGTTGTAGGATGTAGGCAGAGACTGTGGAAGCTCACAGTGAACACAAACACAAAACTTTTTAATTTTTTTCCTGTATATATTCACTGGGGATGTGATTCCCTCCTGTGGTTGGGTTAAAGCTATGGCAGTAATTTTTTATATGTCAGCCCTCAAACTATGAATTAAAAACCCTGTGTGGGGTGGCTTGCAAGAGGTAGTTTCTACAGCAGTGGCTATATATAAATAGGTGTCTGAAGAGAATTTGTTTTCCTCTATCACTAATAAATATTTCATTTTTTTTTTCTTTCTATAAGCTAGGAAACCTTTTCAGTTTGGACAGGGAAGGGATATATAGCTAAAAACAAGAAAAAAATGTTACTCCTTCTGCTTTCATATGTTCCCATTCCAGATGTACGTTGAGAGGGCTGCTTGGGTGGGAGTGTGCCCAGGGCAATGATACTATGAGCAGGAGTTCACAGATTCACAGACTGGTGTGGGTTGGAAGGGACCTTTAAAGGTCATCTAGTCCAACCCCCTTGCACCGAGGAGGGACATTTGCAACTAGAGCAGGTTGCTCAGAGCCCTGGGCAACCTCATCTGGAATGGTTCCAGGGATGGGGCGTGATGATCCTGGGTGTTTCAGCCGCATGTGACCTGGTCACCCGTGAAATGTGTGCAGGGCAGTGTGGATGTGTATGGGACAGCATTTTGGGGTGACTCCTCATCCTTGGGAGGATGGTTACACCCCTCTGACCAGGAAGCAGGTGGAGCTTCACATTTCTACCAGTGCCACCATGCTGGAGATTGTTTCAGGGCAACACCTCTGAGCATATACAGATAACGAAGCTAAAAAAAAAAACAAGTATAGGCAGTTTAAGGAAACATAGTTGCACAAATCTAAGTCAGTTCAAAATTTACCTACATTGTCTCTGGAGTGGTTTTCCAGAGAAGGGTTTCCCTTTCCCCAAAACACCTCCTTCCTGGACATTGAGTGACACCTAATTAAGAAACCTAAACAATACCTTTTCCATGCTAAATGTGGTTCCTCCGGGTCTCCTGTAACTAGAGGTGTGCTCTGAGCAAGCCGAGACTGGTCCCTGCCGCGCGATGATCTCCCGCTGGTACTTTGACGTTGCCGAAGGAAAGTGCGCACCCTTCTTTTACGGCGGCTGCGGCGGGAACCGGAACAACTTTGACTCGGAGGAATACTGCATGGCGGTCTGTGGCAGCGTCAGTAAGTGCCTCTCCACGCCTCCCTCGCTCCCGCTGTACGGGAGCGGGCCTGGGCTCGCACTAACCCCTGGCCGCGGTCTGTCCGATGCCTCCTCCGCTCACCGCTTAGATCCTCATTAGTCTCTCGCTAACCCGGCATGATAGTGGGTGACTTCTTGGCACTGTAGATGGGGGTCTGCAAGTAGGTAGCTGAAAGCCTAACACTTCCTTAGATGAGGCCTTCGCACTCACCTTCTTTTGGTTTTCTGTCAAAGCGTACTGATGTTTTGCGTGTCTCTGGTGTGTGTGTGTGTACATTGCATGTGCAGGGAAAAAACCCACGAAATTTAGGAGAGCCTCAGGTAAGTTTAAAAAAATAGCTCATTGTTTTTATGGTGTATTTTTGTACATTATTTCTGACTTTTTTCAGGCAATGCAATAGGAGCTCATTAAAATAAGAAAATGTTTGTTTCCAGGGTTTTTTTCTTTTTGTTTATTTGGGTTTAGTGGGATTGAATACTTTGTGTTCGCAATGAAAAGGGGAGAAATTGCATTTGATTATTTTAGGTTTCCTTGAGGGCTGCAATGCGTGTCGATATGAATCACCTCCCATTTACTTTGTTTAACACAATGTATATATTAATGATCGTTCACCCTGAAGAGCGTTTGCACTATGATTTTTGGTTTGAGAAGGATGGCTTTCTCCATCACACAGTACTAAGGCTGATGAATCAGACACTGGATTTATTAGCTGGGTGTTGGTTTGGGAGCCTCTGGTACACTCCCCTCCCACCTGCCTTGCCAGCATCTACTCTTGGGAGAGTATTGGCTGCCATTTACATCTGATATATTAAAGAGTGAGTACGTATCTCACTGCCCTGCCTGCTTAGAGGGCACAGAAGCGCAGAACAGAAGGAGCACCTTGGGGTTTCTTTTAGTAAAATATTTTCTAAACTGTGCCTACAAATGTTTGTAGTAAGTAGAAGGATTAAAAATACACACAAACACACTCAGAGCCCAAACAAAGTGTGCCGTGTTTGTCGTGGAGCAGAGGAGCAGACCTGTATTTTATTTGGAGCACAAGCAAGAGCAGTCGTGGAGACAGGATTGCTACTCTGGTGCTCCAGCTGCTTTTGATCTCAGCATCTTTTAGAGCTGTTCATAACAAAGCTCCACAGAGAGACACAAAGAAAGTCTACCACAAGGCAAGTTAGGAGGGTACCTCATGGACAGCAATCAGCTTCTGCAACAAGACAGAAGATGTAGTGAAGAGAAAGAACTATGCAGTAGACTAGAGTGAGGTCTATAATATATTTGCTAAAACAGTGAAATTTTGAACCCTTAAGTTGCTGTGTTAGGTAATACACTCCCAGAGATGCAAAATGTAGTTTGTGTGCCCTATGACATGAAAGTAAAACTGGGACATTGTATAAAGTTAAATTAGGACGGCCATAATAAAAAAAAAGTTAGAATTTTAAAGAAGATGTATTTATACAATGAAAAATGCAGAGTATGGGATATTGATGAGCAGATGATATTGTAGACATGGAAAGGGGAAGAGAAGTAAACTGCAGATAACTGGCTCATGCAGATTAGAGGCATAGAAGAAACACTGCAGTGTGAGAGATGTTGAGCAATAAGCCTAAAAAAGCCACTTGAGCTCTTGTACAACTAATTTCAGGTAGCCAGGGTGAGACTGTATTGGTTCTTTACTGTTATGGCCAACAGATAATTTCTAAAAGGGTGATTACCTTTTTCAGTCATGTGTGGGTAAGTATCATGCATAAGTGTTGATTGAATCCCAAACAAGATGGTGGCCATCAAGACTAATAATGGAAAACAACTGGGAAACTGAACCTTTTACTGCTTTTGTCTGGAAGTAATCTCAATTAACAAGGGAAGAATGACTGGACTGAACATGATTTACATGCATGGAGCTTTGGATACTTAAGGTGTTTGCCTTTGTCTGTATGAGGAATATGAAAGTCACCTGCCTCTGGTAGTACACCTCCTATAACAGTATCTGTTTTTTTCCCCCAGATATTAAAAAAAAAGGGGAGGGGGGAAGGGGGGAGAGTGTGTGGCCTTCATCCCTATGTTTCATGTCCAGCAGGGTAGGATTAAATAAATAAAGAATAGCTATTGGCCTTTTGTGCTGAGCATTTTACTTTTATGATCAGTCTAAGAGTTTCTAAAAGCCACATATGCTGGTTCTTACTGGAAAAAAGGTCAGCCATTTCACATACCTTGTAGGATTTAAGAGTTATTACTGCCTTTGTCAGCATTACTAAAAAAATCCAGCATTTTTTGTGAAGGCTGGACCACAGCATAAATAGGGACGTGTAGTAGATCTTGATCCTTGCTTTTGTCTCCCAAGCCATATGGATGGTTTTCTTTGTCCAAATTCTGCAGTGTGACTGTGTGCAGACTCAAAGATCTTCAAAGTTCATACATCTTACTGTAGTTAGTCATCCAGCACTTCAGATCTGAGAATTTCATTTCTAGCTTTCATAGTGCTGCAAAATTTATTACACAGAGGGAAGGGTGCTACTGACTAAAAGAAAAGTCACATCACAAAACAGACTTCATGAGAATTATTCTCACATGGTAAAACTTGGAGCGGTGAGATTCTGATCTGTCACTTTGCTGATGCAGTGGTGTTGCCTTTCATTTACAGGTTGTGGGTGAAATCACAGCACCGACTGCTTGTAATAGCAAGCCAGCAGAGATTACTGTATTACTCTTCCAATCAACCTAGTGATCTTTTGCAGGAAATCTTCAGCTATGAGGGGTGACCTTGAGCATGATCTTAAAAAGAGTGTTATAGATTGAATGAAACTAGGAAATTAGATTGCCTGCCTTCTTCAAACTTGTCTTGTCAGCAGAAGATTTTCAGCTCATCCTCTTTGGGAGAATAAATGATCTAAGACTGGTAATAATCTCGCAGAATGTAGAATCAGAAATGAAATAAGAAACAAGTTCTAAATTTGTTATGTAACATATTCATTAGGATATTCAGATAAGCCCAGGAGATTCCACTCTGTCTCATAGAAGTTGGTTTTGGTATGTTTTTTTCCTTAGGCTCACTTCAATAAAACAATGCCACGAGCATTACCAGTTGTGTTCTTTCCATAGTTATATTGGTTTACTTTAGGTTTCCTGGTTTTTTTGGTCCGAATCATTTTCTCTTTAAGAAAGATGAGTTAGGTTGAGTACTTGAGCTGCTTGGCTTTGTTTGCACAGCTCTTGGTGAGGAAAAATAGAGCTGGTGTTGTCTTTTAAAGTAGATCTCCCAAAGGGTTTTTTTCTGGGTTGTTTTTTTTTCGGTTTGGTTTTTATTCAGTAGTTTCTCAAACAACATTTGAGTCTTCAAGCTACTTTAGCTATCTTTTTTTCCTGTTTTTTTTCATGTTATTTCGATGTGTTCTGTACCCTGATCTATACACCTGTTATTTCTGTTCATAAAATAACTTTGTTTTCCTCTCGTTTCATCTACTGTTTCAGTGTAATTATGCTGTTTCTCCTTACTTTTCATGTTTTCCTGAATGTAATGGTAATCAAAATATTTAGAAATTACCAATATGATAGTTTTCAGCACTTAAGTGAGATTTTGCTTTTGATACTGATCTAATGTTGCTAAAACCATTTTTTTTTGTACCTGGCTGTAGCACAGACACCACCCTCACTCCAATCCCACAGGGGGGAAAAAAAAAAAAGAGAAAAACAGTGGAGAAGGGTTTCCATCTAGGCCACCCATGCTCTGTCCTGTCTCCCCCTTCTCCCGTCATTTAATCTTTTTAATCTTTGTGCCCTCCCCTACCTTCATGATTATTTATTTACTCCATTCTTTATTCCTTTTCTCTGCAATTATTATTCTCACATTATTGTTGCTTCCTTGTGTCCTATAAAGGGAGCATCTCTTAGGCGGGAGACAAGATGGACGCTAAAAGTGTGTCTCTCCTTTGTCTAGCTGTAGTTTGCTTTGCAGGAAAAACTAGTTAAATTTAACAGAGTGATATGAAATAATGGATAGCACTTGGGCTTCTAAATAGTGAGCAAAGGATGAAAAGGTGAGATATGAGTTTATTTTTCTTGTAATACATTGAAATTGGATTGAAGCAAAACCTGGGGATGTTTTGTTACAAATACTCGTATACTGAGAGTATGAATACTGAACACTAATACCCTGAACACGTTGTTTTCAGGAGGAGAAAAAAAAAAAGCATGTTTTATTCTGCTTCCTTGCTGAAGCCTCTTTGTCTTGATCTCAAAAGGTGGGTCTGTCCTGTCATGGAAAGCCTTAGACTGCCTCCACTATCAATGAACGTGAAGTCTAACAAAAAATATTTTTCTGATGGGTCAGAGCTACTACTGTCAAAATTTTTTTCATTCATCACCCATCTACATGGGAATTGATATACAAGTGCCATAGAGGGTTTAAGGGTCCTGTTACCAGTTCCTTTAGCCTGCCAGGCCGCATGCTTTCTCTCTATTGATTTTTAATAAGGACATTCAATACTGTCTACAGTTTCTATTCAGTATGAAGACTCAAACTGCTACTGTGGGACTGGTCCTAATGGCTTCTTTGAAGTCATTAGGATCTATCAGGCAATTAATTCAGATTTAATGACCTCAAAATGGGTATGTATTGACAACAATAAGCAGAAGATGATAAATTAATGTTATCAAAGGAATATTTTCTGTCATACTGCCATGCTAAAAAGTAGTTTATTGTACAAATTTTTCACTCGTCCCTGTTAAACATCCTTAAAGTTATAGGAAATAAATTTTTAGTAGGAACTATTGTGAAATTAAATTAATGTTTAAGTCTAAACTTGGGGACACAAGCAGCTTCAAAGCTGGAAAAATTCATTCTCTTAAATGAGAATAACTCACTTGTCAGCTGTTGCATAGGAGACAGGTCTGCCAGCCACAAGCTTCTGTAGCCACAGTGTGGTGAATTCAGAGCAGAATGGAATTCATGCTGCCATGTTTTCATTTGTTCTGCATCTAAAGCAGGAGTGAACTGTACTCTGGTGGCACGGTCATTTTTTGAAAACTTTGACAGATCATGAAAATGACCTTTTATAAAATAGGGCGGTTTATCATTGTACTGAATTTCTACCTCTAACAACAGGGGGAAACAATAGGGTTCAGTGTAAATTAGCCAGAAACCTAGTAGTAAGTTTAAATGTCAACACACTTGTTTTATCTTTGATCACATTAGAGCACAATCACAGATTTTAGGTGAATTTAGGTAGAATAGTATTTATTCTCTAGGCTAAATGTTGTAAACTTAGAACTTGACAAATCTGTTGGTAATTTTTAAGTGACAGGTACTGTACTTTCATTTCAAATTGAAGTTATTAAAAGAAATACACTAAAATCTACTATTTCATAATATATGTGGAACCTCACGCCCTCTTAAATATAGATTTAAGTACTGTGCACAAGACTGATATGGGGCATCCACTCGTACTACTTTTCATGTAGGCTAACTTCAGTTTGCCTACAGATTAGTATTGGTCTGTCCCTGATAACTGTCAAGATCAGTCTTAATGTTTTTCTAGTTCATGCTCTTAAATGAGGGGAAAATTCATGGTGGTTTACAGTGTCCAGTTTCATTTCTCTTCAGAGTTATTGTGATTAACAGCAGTAGCTTTTCAGGTGATAGTCCTGTTGTCAGTAATTTCCTTTGCTCATTTGTTACTTGTCTGGCATCTTGACATGTCCCTAGTTAGCAGGAAGTAAAATACTTTGGCATCTAAACTGTAATGCCAAATGTCTAAGACATTAAAGAACTGCAGTGCATTCCTGTAAGCAGAATGGTAGAGTATACCCAATTTTTAATTAGGTAACACACTTTAATTCTTTGTTTTATTTACTGGGTGATTGCTCATTTTACCTGTACTACTACAGATACTGTTTAAGCATGAGCTCAGGTAGGATGCTCGAAGACAGAAAGCAGGCCATGTCTAGAGCATGTCCGTTAGGACTGGGTGATAAGGCCCTTTCACTGCTTGTGAGCATTATGGGGAAGTTGACAGGCCTCTGTCTATAAAAGCAGCAGAGCTTGCAGCTTGCTTCACACCAGGAATGCATGGGTTTTTGACAACACGTTTAGTGCTGGAAAATATTCATCACAGCAACTAGCTACAGTAGTAATTTGTCATGGCACTACAGGAGATAGAATTTAAAATACAGAAGTCTAGTGATAACATTTCAAATCCTTAAAATCTTCCTTTATAAGTAGTGATATTGCAAGGAAGCATTTCACATAATAAGTATGTATTCTTCTACTTGAATGAACAAAACCCACCAAGTTACTACAAATTCACTAAGCCAGTCACACTAGGACAATGTGTTGCTTTGTCACAGGGTCTCTTTGCATTCCATTGTCTTATTGTTTCTCAAATTAGCAGTAAAGGGGACATTAGCTCTCAAGACTTTACTTAAATGTGTCCCTCTCCCACCATCTCCAGCATGAACTGTCTGCATGTGTTGGGTTTTATTTTCTCTGGCATGAAAATTGTGCATCTTGATGAATTTGAGGCCAGTTTCAGATAGCGTAGAGGAAAGCTTCAGAAATACATACTCTTCATTCACTGTGAGTGCTTGATACTTTATCGTTCAGTGCCTAGGAGATATAATGGGATGAATTCTAATACCATACATGTAAATTGTTAATTTTGACTGACACCTTTAGTGGATGCGAGTGACTAATTTTGTTTCCACATTTTATTTACCTCTACAAATTTGAACTTATATTTCACGCTTAACTACGCATGGAGTCAGTGTTGGACTGGGCCCTCTTAAAAAACAGTTGAGTAAAGTCTAAGATTCAGAAGGGAAATGATGCAAATATTTTCATAAATGAGTTAAACTAGTGATAATTTAAAGCACTAGGGATTTTACTAATGTAATGTATTATTGTAGACACTGTTTTTGTTGTAACTCATTGTGTCTAACCACAGTTCATTTTTTTTTTTTACTCTGTGGAACTTGATGACTCTTGTTTACAGGCTTGGCAGAAGGGATATTCAGAATACTTTTGTATTTGTTCTCATTTGATGTAACCAGTGAAGTAATTAATAGGTGGGTTTTTCTCATAAATATTTAAACTTAGAGTGACAATTCGAAAGAGAATGACCTTGAAGCAGAATATTGCAAAGATGCTTGATGAAAGTTTGCTTTGGGGACTTCGTCCCAAGCACAAAATGAATTTAAGAATTCAGGTGGGGTTATAATGTGAACAATTAGTGTCTGAGATGAGTATCAAATGGATACGAGCAAGACAAATTGTATTTATCAGGGCTGGTGAAAAGGAAGCTGCATTCATGGAGATGCAACGAAAGCATGATTATCCAGGTCTAGAAGTGCATGGACAGGATATGTATCTTGAAGTTCTTACACAGAAGGATTCTTAAATGAGAAAAAATAACTTAAGCCTAGTTTAGATGGCCAGTATCAACTTTAGTTAAGGCACCAGATGAGGAATAATATGAGTATGGTATGTTTTGGTTTTTGCTGTTTGTTTCAGTTTTTATTCTCTCCAAGAAGTCTATGTGAGAGATTTCACTAAACTGTCTTTCAAGCTGCCCATTGTTTTGATGCTATGCCACCTATTTAAATTAAAACATATCAAAGGAACATAGGATCAGTCTTTGCAAAGTCAAGTTCAATAAGGAATGTAACTTTTAAACATGTGATTTCTCTGTCTCAGTACACTTAATTACATTTTCAGACCAAGGTTGCTACATTGACCTGTAATTATTCTTTGAATACAAATGCAAGTTATAAAATACTGCAGAAACAATAATATGTCTTTTATAATCATCTTTTATGACAAAATAGTTCAGCCTTGATGGGTAATGAAAACAATGAGATAACCCAACTAGTAAGAAAGGAGAGAACATCCCTCTGGAACACTGGGTTCTCTTTCATGCGTTAACATACTTCATGTCATCTTTGCCTGGAATCTCATTCAATTAAACTAGTAAATATTTTTAACCAATGTGCTTTCTGATTCACATTTAATTTAACAAAATTTTGGAAGCTAAAAGGCAACTTGAAATTGAAGGTGAAGTCAAGTGTCAGAACTGGTAATTCTTTTTAGTGCTTCAGACAGGATCCCTAAGTATACAACCGCTAATACTGTTACAGGGGGCATTTTATTTTTTCTTGTCAGTACCAACATGTAAACATTTTTTCTGACAGAGGAATATTTTTGGTATTATCGAGTCTGTTAATCCCATGTTTTGTGCTTTTGGAGTTCCTACTACTGGAATCAGAATTCCTCAGTTTTTATGCAGAACACTTGACTTTCAAAGACTTCTTGGATGTCTGTTGTCAAAATGTGAGGATAATCGTCAAAACAGGGTGATAAAGCAAATGTGCAAGATAAATAGAACCCAGCTGAATGGTTATGTTATCAGGCTGAGTTACAACTATGTTACTTGAAATGGATGAGCCTTAGTATCAATTATTATCTCAATATGAGTTCTCATTATTGGGCATCTTTGCTGAAAATTAAAAAGTAGGATGCTGGAGTTGAGTGGCCTGAAGGACAGGGGTGATTGGCACAGTTCTCTGCTCTGCAGTTAGCTTCTGTGCAGGGAGATCTGATGATGAGCCACAGTGCCAAAGACCTGGCTCCAAGAACTCCTGCCAGTCCAGGAGTGATAGCAACCCTTGAAGCACAGAAGTGCTGTCTGCTTGCCCCCCAAAATCTTAAAAAGAAACCAGCAGCAGCAACATGCTGTGTACAGGTGAAATATTAAAACTGGGGAATGGTCTAGTTTTCATTCTCACAAGGTCTCCCTTGTATTGTTGACTGTGGGAGCAAATCTGCCCTCCCCTTTAGTTTTAGACAGGGTTCAGAAAGTGGTCCTGGTGAAAGCATGTATGAAGGGAAGGTAATTAAAAGTGAAAAGGACTGGCACTTTGCCTGCTGGTCCTCCAGTTTACAGTGCTAAGAATGAGAATAGTCATCTCTATAATGGAGTAGATTATAATTTATATATAGTATGTAGATGTACTTACTGTTCTGTGCCCCAGTATTGATCACTACTAGAAAGCACACCAGTTCAGCACACAATTTTCTTCAGGTAATTAAATTATATTAAACTTCACAACTTCTTATGCAAAAAACTCATCTGGATACGTCCTTTTCCCTGTGTTTAAAATAATGGTTATTTGCTGCAATCTTAGATTAATCTTTCCCAGCCTTCATTTCTATTGTATTATTCAGCAGGTAGTTAGTCTGTTTCGTAATAAAAAGGTAATGGTTATTTTCCTTCCCTGGTGTTTAGATTCTGTTCATGGGTTTTGCCACCCTGCTGTAAGCAGAATAGCTTATTCACAAAAGAATGGGATACCATCTTGTAAAAACAACTCATTTCACAAGGTAGCAGTAGCAATAATAGAAACCCTTCTTGCTAAAGATATTCCATAAGCACTTGTGATTGTCAGAAGTGCTAAAATTAGTTGTGATCTTAGTCAACAACTGAAAGCTTTGATCCTAATCCTTCATTAATGAGGCAGTTTGTATGTGGAATTCAGAGGCAATGAATGCATCCACTGACTACATTGCAGTTGGGTAACATTCTCATTTAAAGTGGTTTCCCATCTTATATGCAACAGCCAATGTCATCCAGAAAAGGGGCATCTACTAATCCTTTCACTTCGTATTAGATTGGTGAGCAACCGTTGTATCTTTCATTAGAGAGGCTGATATAGATTATCTATTTTCATGCAAAATAGTAAAACAGGATCTGGGGGCATACTGTTGAAATTTTCTTACTTTTTTTTTTGTCCTGGTCTTCTGATATGTAAAGATTGTTGTTAAATAGCAAAATGCATAGAGCATAATTTGGTTGTATTATTGAACCTGTGTCTCCAGGAAGGTTAGGATTTGAAAGTCTAATTAAAAAAAAAAAAAAAAAAAGGAAAGAATCTGTTTGGGAATTGACAGGTAAAATGAGTGCAAGTGTGAAGAAAATGTCATCTGATCCGCATTTCTTCCACACCTGTCAACACACATTTTGATCAGTCTTCATGAGCTACCTTATGAAACAAGCAATGCACAGAAAATGAAACCTCCCTCTAAGAGCAGATATAGTAAAAAAAAATGAGTTCAGGCTGTATATTTTAAAGGAATCCTGATATCTGACCAAATGTTCCCAGTTTTCTATGAGAAAACGTGCAATAATTCTGTAGAAAGAAAGTTCCCAAATGTATTGGAGTGCAAAGGGTAGACTTTGAACCAATATCCATGAAGAAATTTTAAAATGTTTCTGCTTTATGTGAAAGGGAGGCTCAGTATTTTTATAACTCTTTTTTTCTTGGGGGGAGGGTAGGCTGTTGGTTTTCCTTATGTTGGAATCCCAAGGTTTTTTTAACATACTACTAATTATGAATTGTTTTTTTAATACTGGATGGAGAATTTGTCAGATAGTCATTGGCAGGCTTTGTAACTTGTAGGATTATTTGGTTTTAAGCAGACTAGTTATTTTTGTCAGAGAAACATTTCTAATTTCAAATTACATGAATAGCTAACAAGTCATAAAAAGGCTGCTTCTCAATCACAGTTATATCAGAAAATAAAAAAGTATATAACCATTTCATTTTGCCTTTTAGTATTTTCCTAAACACATGCACTGAACTTCTGTTTTTTTAAAAATTATCCCTGCTTTAACTTTAAGAGTTTAACGGGACCTCTGTTTGTAGAGTGAGATGTGGTCAGTGTTGGTAGGTTGGTTGGTCTTTGCAGCCACCAGCAGCCAAATAAACGTTCCAGGAGCAGTAGGCAAGCTGAGTCCTTGTGGCTGGCTTTGTGCAAGCTTGGCCTCCTCTGACATGTGCTGGGGCTGGACTGGTGCCAGCAGCAAACAGGGAGGGAGAATACACCCAGTTTACCCCTTACTTTCATGCCTGTTCATTGGCTGAGTTTCAGGGGGAGATGTTGAAACAGGATGTTTTCGAGCATGCTTTTGAGGGAATGGGGATATCTTTGCATAAGCTGTTCACATACTTAATTGCACTTACTGCTGAACGTGGGTGGCTTATTTCTGATCTGGGTTTCCAGCCTTATTTCTGCATAGCTTTGGTTTCTAACCATCAGGCCTCAGTTGCTTCTATCCAATAAAGCTGTTGTCAGAAATCTTTTCTCAGTAGAGGTTTTCTAAATCAAATTAGGAGTCCACTTCCTGGTGGGAGAGTGTAACTGATTGAGCTTCTTACCATGAGACAGGTTCCCCAAGTTCCCACCAGCCCATGGGCCCATTTCTGAGCCCTCTTTGTTTTTAGGAGCATGTAGTGGAGAGCCAGTGGGAAGTAAGCATATTGTCTGGAGATTTGGTCTGCAAAGGCTGCACATGTGAGACGGGAGCTTTTGAAAATCAGACTTTGAATGTACAGGTGGCTTAACTGATCTCAGTACAAATGCTGGTGACCTTTTTTCCTGTTCAATAAATTAAAGGGTAAATTTACATAATTTATTGGACAGTTATTTAGATCGTCACTTCTTACCCACTCACATTTGTACAGATTTAAGTTCAGTTAAAAAAAAAAAAAAGTTATAAAAGATGGATAAGGATGGTGATTGCAGTAGCATTTTTTCTCCCATTTGGTCTCCCTGTGCTAAACCTTCCTGTGTCCTGCAGAGGCAGCGAGAGGAGGCTGCAGGCAGAGTGGAATCCTCTTCACACAGAGCCTGATTAAACCGTGGGACTCATAGCCAAACCACATTGTGGATGTTGAATCTCATGCGAGTTCTTGGGTTTTGGGTTTGGTTGGGGTTTTTTGGGGGGGTGGAGGGGGGTGGAATTAGAGCTGTGCAAGGAAAATCCAGCAAGGTTAGTTAAACATTGTAAAAGGGTATTCACTGCTCTTGTCTGGGGGGTGTTTGGTGAACCCCTGTCAAGAAACAGGAACCTGGAAGGGATGGCCTTTGCTCAGTCTGGCACTCTTAAATTTCTGACTGCTTTGAAATAAAATTTTCTTTTCATTTTCTAAATGGAAATAAAATGTACTGTACTTAACCGCAGCTTCAGCAAAGATAAAGATTAAATTAATTTGGTGCTTGAGAGATTCCAAAGCAAAGATATTTAGAAATACTTCTGAGCGTTACAGAAATGTTTTCACTCAGTGCAAGCTTTGGGTCATTTTTTTTTGCTTATGCTGGCTGTAGCCTTTCCAGCAGGCAGCACTGCACCCCATCAAAAAACACATTATCATTGAGGGTAGGTTGTTATCATTAAGAGTTTAAAAAGAGAGAAAAAACTTACGCATTTATAAAAGTACTAGGGACTAAATTGTCTCAAGCTGTAGGAGTAACCACTGAAAATACTGAGTTGCATTCTAGTTTTGTATTTTTTGTGACTTACCAGGAAGCTTATTTATTCCTGTTACAATACTTCAGCGACAAAGTTTACAAGATTACAAAATGTAAACTCGTAATTAATATTTATGACACAAATTAAAAATAGTGGGAGGGGTGATAATTGGCACTGCCTATGACTTCTCAGTTGGATTTTTTTTTTTTCTGTTTGCTTGTAGATTATTTTGAGACAAGCAAGGTCTTCCCTTTAGTCGAGTCAATAACTTAGAAAAATCATTGTGCAGTTTCTACCAGCATCCAAAACCATTCATGCCTGTTGTAGAAAGCACATAGAGGTATCTCCAATGCAGCCAAAGCCAAAGTTTTTCTGTTCTTTTTGGGTTTATTTTTTATTTGTTTTGCTTTTGGGTTTATACTTTCTCCCAAATAAGTTGAAATATAGTCATAAATAATTACTGGTTGTTATTACTCAGCCTGATCTTCAGATTAAAGTTTGCTTCTGGTGAAGACATTGAGAAATGTTTGGGATGTGGGAGGGTCCTGGGTTTTTCCCTCCTAAACTGTAGTACTTGTGTAAGTGAAGTGAACTATAGTAAACTCATGTAAAAAAATAAAATCCTGCAATCTGTGTTTATAGTCTTTGTTTGTCAGAATTTTTAAACTAGCTTTGCAATTGTTGAACTAAATGTGACCAGGGGAATGAAACTAATTACATAATAAAATATTTAAGGACAGTATAGTTGAAGTGATATAGTTAATCATAATCTGAGAGATTTTTTATAATTGCTGTCATGTCCCTAGCACAGAAATGTTACTCTAGTTAATGTGGAGGTTGTTGGATGTTACTGTGTAGTGAAGGAACTGTTGCTTATTCTGCTGGGATTATCCTGAATGCAAATCTTTCTGCTACCAGTGTGGAAGATACTGCCTAGTTAATAGTCAGGAGTGCCTGGAAATTACTGCATGCTTGCTGATTATTTCCTGCATCCATGAGGGGTTTTCTTAATCAAAGTTGTTACAAATAAAGCAAATAACTGGGAGACCAAAATGTCACTAAGGGAAGGATTTGAGGTATTTCATTGGGGTGCTGTGGGGTTCACAGGTGCTTTAAAACATATTTTCATTGGTACTAATGTATTACAGTTTACTTTTTAAAAATAAACTAACATACAAAACATGTAACTTTGCAAAGGGCTTTCTGCTTATTTATGTACTTTAGTCATTGCCAGGCTTTTTTTTCCCTTGGAAATTTTCCTCTGGCAGCAGTTTCTAACTTGTTTGAATAACATTGCTTTAACAGGGAAGACTTTCTCCTAGATTAGAAAATGAGGTGGAGGGGAAACCCTTGTATATTTATATGTATTTGCTGTGCATCTCATATATCCACCTAAACCACTTTTCTTATCCTCTGAGGTTAATTGACTGGCTTTATTCTGATGGAAATTAGAACAGTTAGAAGTTTCTTGCATGGTCCAACTAAATGTTACCTGTGCTAAAGCAGACATTTTGCTTTTCTTTCCCTCCCTTCCCTCTACCTCACCTCAAAATTTTACCTCAGTCCCTACCACAGCTGCTAGCACTCCTGATGCTGTTGACAAATACTTGGAGACACCGGGGGATGAGAATGAACATGCCCATTTCCAGAAAGCTAAGGAGAGACTTGAAGCTAAGCATCGTGAAAGGATGTCTCAGGTAAGGGGAGATTTCTTTATTTCTAAGTATGGGAGGGAGTTTTGTCTGTCAGGTCATTTTCATTTTCCCGTTTCCCCAAGACTTGAGCCATCTGCCCTGCCTATTGGCAATTTTGTAAATAACAGCATTTCCTGCCTTTCTGACTATCTAAGAATTCATCTGGCTGGGACATAGATTTGCTGTTGGGTTGCACCTGTGATCATAAGTTGCTAGAGTTACTTGTGCAGGTAGAAAGGAAAATGAAATATATTTAAAATTTCTCTCATCTTTGTGGAGGAACCTTTAGTTTGTTCTTATTTCTAAGAACTTGACCACTGTATTAGTTATCCTTCCTTTGTAGCAGTGAGGGAGATTGCTTGTGATAAGCTCATTCTCCACATGTAGGCACACGTGGCTGTGCCCAGCAGTAACAGAAGCTTGCAAAAGTTCATCTAATGGTCTTGAGCCTCAAGGTAACATGAAATGCATTTAAAGCTGAAGAGAAGGGGAAAAATTGGTGCTTTTGAACTGAGCCAAAATCAACTGAATTAATTGGGTTTGGGGGTTTTTTTGGTTTTGGGTTTTTTTTTTTTTTTTTTCTTCATCCAAAAAGATTTGTATAGCCTGAAACTATACTCTTGTTTTTAATCCTGTTGAACAGGAAGACAGGATCTATCCACTCTCTCAGAAATAGAGTTTTTAATAGTGAGGCCAATAAAAACTTGTCACAGTTCTGCTCCAATAACAACAAAGAAGAAATAGAAGAGGTTTAAAGGAAAGCCTGCGGTGCATATTTTTTAGGATGGAACAACCACAAAAATAAGTGTAGTATAATTCAGATTCATTGTATATATCTGCATAGCTATTTTACTGTACATTTTCATTGTAACTTTCTGTTGCATTTTCAGCGTTTCTGTGTAGTACTGACACATTAACCTTTAGCTCTGTGCTAAAATGTTTGTGTAGGCCTGAAATTAAGCTCATAAAATAAGTCCTCATCTACTGGACACTGTAGCTATGCCCAGTGCTCTTCTAATAAGTAGAGCAGAGAATTTTTCCTGTAGCAGTCACTTGATCGGTGCAAACCACACGCCATGAATATGACAATATATAGGAAGATATGTGCTCCTCAGCTGCCTCTGCTTCGGAAGTATTGCAGCACAAACAAACTGCCTCCTCCATCAATAGAGAAAGCAGTGCCAATTTAACATTTTTTTTCAAGTGTTACCATTTCCTTTCCTCTGAACGATTAA
The DNA here is from genome assembly GCA_033439905.1 of Ceryle rudis. Classification (NCBI taxonomy): domain Eukaryota; kingdom Metazoa; phylum Chordata; class Aves; order Coraciiformes; family Cerylidae; genus Ceryle; species Ceryle rudis. The sequence goes on from JAAGNO010027369.1 coordinate 21,028, forward strand.
CAAGTTCATTAAAACTACCAGTGGTTAAGGTGTGAGTGCCACTGAGTGTGGGTGTGTGCAGCACCTGGCTCGGAGACAGATGGAAGCCATAGGGTGAGGAGGGAGGTGAGGGGGTGAGCAGCAGCTCACATGGCACCTGGGTGCTGTGCTCCTACTGATGGAGGGGCTCATCCCAGTCCTCATCCTAACAAACTTCTGGGTGCCTGTAGTACTGTTTGGGAAGGACGGGCTGCGAATCGGGAGGATAAAAAACCCACACCCTACTCAGGGGAGGTGAGGCTTCCTGCCTGGGCTAGGCACACTGGGAACATTGACAGTTAGTGCCATTGTCACCCTGTTGTTATGTCCCCTTGAAAAAGCCTTTTTTAAAAAAACACTGTAGGGCCGGGTGTCCTGAAAGCAAAGGACAGTCAGTGCAAAAGGCAGGTTTCCCTGGAACTGTCCTCGGACGGCTGTCAGTGTGGTTTCAGGTTTATCTCCATAACCCCAATGGGTAAAGGTTAAGTAAAGCTGAGGAATTAAGGGCAGCATTTGGGTGAACTGTGAGTTTTCTATTTTCAACAAAGCTGATGGTTTGTGGAAGAGAGCTAATCAAATGCACAGGCACCCAGAAAACATCACACAGAGACCTGCTGGTGCTTGAGGCCAGGAAAATTAACTGGGAAAAGCACTGAACCGTACCATCAGAAAACTTCTGGGTAAACGCACAGCACATTTTACCATGCACATTTGGGGCAACCTCATAAATGAAGCCTGTGGTTCTAGAGTTTGACTGAAGATTAGGCTGGTGCTGCCTCATGCTCTGCCCTCATTAGCACATTCCCGGCCATCCTTCCTGTCAGCGCTAATGAGCATACAGCTGCCGGGTGAGGCAGGTCAGCTCCCTCATCTCACTGCAATGTCACTCTGCCAAAAAAAAAAAAGTAAGATAACCAACTCTGGCCGGTTCAGCAAGCTAAATCAGAGCTGGGAAACAGCAGCACCATAGGTGCATCAAGAAAGAAGGATCTTTGATCTTTAATTTGCTTAAGCTGCTTATGAAATCACATCTTTAAAGTAGTTACGTCTTGAAGTACACAGAACCCCTGCAGAGCTTTGAAGACGAGAGTTAAGTTTTTAAAAATTAATTTTCCCTTCTATGAGTAAAGTTTTGTACAGCATTGAGCTAGCCTCACCGAGTTAGCATTTCAAATGTTTAAAAAATATAAGATCTTATGGGGAAGAAAAGCCCAACTGGTTTACCATTCTGTGTTTCTTGACGTGAATTGTGGTATGTCTGTATCGCAAACCACTGGTCTCCTTTTCTGGCAATTTATTTAAAAACTGCTTTTATATTTTCTTTAAATGTTTCTGTTCAGGTAGGTTCCTAATGCATATTTAACTAAAAAATAATTTGAAGCTGTTACTTGCTATGTTGAAAACAATGCTGAATAAGTTAACTCAGTAAGCTTTTGCTCTTAGTGCTTTTCTCTAACAAAATATAAATAAAATGTTAGCAAGTGAGAGTCATTAAGTCCTCCAGCTGCATTGAAGTTAATTTTTTTTTTTTTTTCTTTCAATGCTGAGAAACGGGGGCTTAGAAAGCAGCAGAAATGCCCAGTTTTATTCTATTAAAAAAAGAGGAAATGATCACTGGGTTTAGAAAAATTATCGGGTCATTCTTTAATATTGATAAATGTCATACATAAATTGGTTTGTTCACGAAATACAGATATTTATTTAATAAAGCAGCTAGTTTTAAAACAGTATCTTATTTGGTGCACACTTTGCAACAGACAATTAACTACTAAAAAAATTCTGCTTTATTCTAGCTCACATAAAATGTAATCATCGAAGGCGTAGGGAAGTTTGTAATTTAAAAATTTAAATTTGAATTAAATAATTAAAAAACATGTCATCAGGGCAACTGCAGATGCTCTGTATATTCTCTTTCTGAGATTTCCCTTTATTTGCCATGAAATTGTGACAACTCGTGTTTCTTTTTCTCTTGCATAGAGATCATAGTTCACAGCTCCTAAAAGACCCTCTTACTAGGGGAGTCTGTGCTCTTTTGTACAATGTCCCAATGCAGTTCTGGTACAGACTGTTTTAATCCCTTCTACACTTAAGTGTCCATCCCTTTAGAGTACAGACTGTGAAAATTCTTTTTCTGTCTTCACATCTTGCACAGTACCTGAAGCAGCAAGGCTTGTAAAATTTCCTAGGCAATACTGTAAAGAGAATTATATTAGCAAGCAATTTTAAGCTTTTCCCAAGAATTATTAATGTAACTCAAATACAGCAAAGCTGTATTTGTATTCCCATACAAACAGGATAGCTATTTAGCAATGTGTGTGTAACCTTTAAATGTTTGCTTTTCTCTGATGTATGACAGGGACAGATTATGGTAACTGATGGCAGGATGTCATGGTTCTTGTTTCCTGTTTTTGGTACAATTCCCATTTTCCTCTTTCCATTTTTGTTAACTCCTGTACAGCTTTCTCACTGAAATAGCTGCTGCTAAGTAGCCTGGGTGAAACAGATACTGAACCTTACTCAAGGGAGCGGTATTTTTGTGCATTTCTCTCCTCAAACATCTTGTGACATACTCAGTTCTTAGATTTACTCTTCCTCTGGCTGTTCACAATATTTTTAGGAATCATAGCATGTACAGTACTTATGATAGGAACTTAATGATACCTTGTCTCCTAGAATAGTCTTCCTTCTTGGAAGTTCATTTCTAAAGCAAATATCTGAAAATACTGCAGTCCTGAACCAGCCTGAACGTGGCTGGTGTTATGTTCAAATTTTTTTTTTTTTTTTTTTTTTTTTTTTTTTTTTTTTTGATCATTGCATGTCACTAATTCCAACATCCTAGTGAGATCATCAGCTGAATTTTAGTGCCAGTGGCACCATAAATGGTTTGGGTTGGAAGAGACCTTAAAGATCATCTACTTACAGCCCTTCTGCCGTGGGCATGGACAGCTTCCATGAGATCCGGTTGCTCAAAGCCTCTAGACATGCTCCGACAGTTCTTTGTCCTTCTTGTGGACTCCACAGCTGGACACAGTACTCGAGGAGGGGGGCTTTCCAGAGTGGAGCGGAGGAAGAGAATCACCTCCCTCGACCTGCTGACCGTGCTTCTCTTGATACAGCCTAGGATGCGATTGGTTTTCTGGGCTGCACTCTCACATTGTTGTCGCATGTTGAGCTCTTCATTAACCAGCACACCTGACCCAGGTGCAGGACCTTGCACTTGGCCTTGTTGAACTTCATGAAGTTCGCATGGGCCCACCTCTCAAGACTGTCAAGGTCCTTCTGGATGGCATCCTGTCCCTGTAGAGTATCAACCACATCACTTAGTTCGGTGTCATCCGCAGTCTTGTTGAGAGTGCAGTCAATCCCATTGTCTATGTCCTTGACAAAGATGTTAAATAATACTGGTCTCTATATTCCCTAGATCCCATGTTCTCTATTATTGTTTGTGGGCAGGCTCTTTCATTCCTTAAAACTGACTGTTGGCTTAGTAGGAGTACCCCTCCTCGGCTAGAGCTAAGGCTCTTTGGAGAGGTGTAATGATGGTATTACAGAAAAAGAATCAAGACTTAAGTGTGGAACAAAAGCCCAGGAGAAAGATAGGCAGCTTATTGGCATGACTTTGACCTTCTAAGTAAATCTTCACACAGACTTTGCCGGTCTGATTGTTGTAACCCAAATGTATGTCAAATTCTTCTCTTGCAACTACATTTGTGTGCCCTAGCATAAAAAAATGAGAGTAAATTTTGCTGGTTTCAATATAATGAGTTTTTTTTTACTCAGCATCTCTTAATAATGAATGACACTTTCCGTACTTCCTGTTTCCCTCTTGCTGACCCCTACAGCCCAATTTCAGAAGGAATCTGCCAGGTACTAAGTCCTGAGTTATGAATAAATTAGTCTTTGAAATGGTTTGCTTCTTAAATCTCAACCACAAGTTGTCATTTTCCCTGCACAAAGCCACCAAGTTACGAAGAGCTGTAAGTCTGTGCAGCTTTGATAGGTCTGGGCTGTCAGTGAAGGAGAATAGGTTTCTAAGAGCATAGGTGAAGTTCAGCCCTTTTCTGCATGTGAATATCTGGACTTTTTTGTTTTCTTTCCCCTCTTGCTCTTTGGTTTCCTACAGAGCACTATGGCATATTTTTTAGTCACTAGTAATTCTCTAAAACAGTGACTTTTGTGGAGAGCAGAAGTTTTCTCTGTGTGGTAGCATAACTTCCCCTAGATAGCTGTAGGGCAACTGTATCTTCAGTTAATTAGCATACACATGGAGATGCTTTCAGCCACTGAAGCCTTCTCAATTGCAAAAATTGTCACTCAAAGCATAGCTTCTTCAGTCTTTACATTGAATATTGTTTCTGCAAATAGCCATGTCATTTTGATTTTTTTCACAAGGCACTCGCTGTCGTTACACCAAAGCTGAGCTCTGAAGCCTGTAATTTACATTCCTCCCAACTAGCTGTGTAGGCTGTCAGTTTATCATCCTGCCTTCAGTGCCTTAAAAGGTTTAGAGAAATAAAATGGGCAGAGAGACCTGGTCTAGCCAAAGGTCTCCTTATCACATTACCCACAATACTTGTTTTCATCATACGGATTAGCAGAGGGTTCGTTTGGGGGATAAAGATGGCAAAGGAACTGTTGTTCTGAAAACCCATCAGCTCCTCATTCAGAGTAAAAGAGTATTAAGCAGTTGTCAGAGATGTGATTTGAAGACCTAAAAGGAGAGGAGGGAGAAGAAAATCATAAAGTTGCTAACTTAGGCCAGTGCTCAAGCTTGAGCACATCATTGTAGTTTATGACTTTAATTAATGCCATAATTTCTGGATCTTCTGTAATGTTCACATCCTGCATCAGTGACATTTCAGGTCTCCAGGAAGGTGCTGCCTGTATACCCAAATTTTCTTGATCACCACAATCATGGCCTAAGGAGACAATTAAGAGATGAATACCTAATGTGCACTTACTACACAGCAGCACTCTGAGCGTGTTTTTTCCAGAACACATCACAATGATCTAAATTGTGATGTCAGTTCATGTCCTCTAGTTTTGCTCTGTCAGAGGCACGAAGATCTCCTGGGCCAAAGCACTGGGAAAGTAACTGGTGGTGGGGCGACCTGTAACTTCAGTGCATCGCACATTGTGGTCTCTGTAATTAGCTGATTACTACAACCCCTTGCAAATAAATTTTCATGTCTCCTCATAAATATTGGTTTCGTACCTCCCTAGAGCTTGGCTGCAATTTGCACATCGATGCGTATTTGTCTGATGAGAAAATAATGTAAGTTGAAGTGGTATTTTTAGGCTGTCAGCTTATGCAGGTTGTAGTGCAATTCTTGGGATTACATTTCAGTTTACAGTTCCCATTACAAGAGCTGAGTGAAGTTAAGGCTGTGATTTCTTAGTACTTGACTTGAGGTTTTTGTGCTTAAAACTTCTGTCTAACCATGCCCCTGCTGAAACTCAGAAGTAGACAAGACAATTTCCCACTTTTAGAATCACATTAGCCTCCCCAAAATATATGTTTCCACTCTCTTGGGCTCTTAGTGAAGCCAGAATCTCTTACAGATAAATAATTGACAATGAGTTGATCTGGTTTCACTATGGCTGAGTTACCACTGTCTCAAAATACATTCCCAGGCTTTGGGTCAAAAAGGAAGATGAAAACTGTAGAACAAAATCCCCTATGTTGAGTCAGTCTCGAGTACAGGTGTCTGCATGCTGGTTAATCGGTAGGCTCTACAACCCTATATAGGACTGAGAGGGGATTACACTTCAAGGACTGGGACTTTTAAGTCTCCTTTGAGCCCAGGTTTGGTGGTGTGGTTTTTTTAAAGTCACAGGCTCAACCAGATATCTTGAGGCATCACCAGTGCTCTCTATCCTGTCCATCGAGGAGCTTGATTAGCAGTATCCATTATGTGGGAAAACTGGGGAACCTGAGACAGGAGCTGAGTGGTGGATCCTCAACTTGCAGACAATGAGACAAAGCGGGTCTAATTTGTACTGTCTTTGGTATTGGTCTTGGTAAAATTTTCGTTATGCATGTAGAGCTTTTCAGAAGTCCCCTTTAGAAAGGGTGTGTTTGACTATTAAATGGTATGAAAGTACAGTTTTTGGTGAGAAAGGAAATTAACATTTTGAGTAATTGCTTTTTGGTTTCTTCTGTCTCTTCTGACATTTTGCTAATCCTGCAAATAAACAAGTCACTTACTTGTGTGTACTGCATTCAGTGAGAGTAATTGTTCTGCGTAAAATGTGTTTGTTATCTGAGGAGATTGCTGTCCAGGTGTGAAATGAGTAAAGTCTTTAAGTAAGTCCACGAGAAGGTTTCAGATGTCATGGACAGAAAGTTAAGAGTAACTCATTCCCCAGCTATTGAAATACTGCCCTGTTTTACAGAAGGAGGTGGCCTTTTATGTTGATGAAAGGAATGGTATTGAAAGTTCTCCTACGTCATTTTTCTGTCAGCATTGTACTTGAGATATAAATATATTCAGTACTTGAAGTGTTGGCCACCTATTTCTGGAAAGACTAGCACAAATTGCATGTAATTCTTGATCTCTTCTACTCAAAGGCTAGCTATGTAGTCTAAATAAATCTCAAGATTTTTATGGTACCAAAAAAAGCGTCGCTTAGAAGAAGTTGAAATTAATTCATTTTGACCAGGGATGTACAATAGATGGAAGCAGTTTCCTTTCTGTTCGAGATGAAAAGGGGCTGGTGTGTTCACCCATGGAGACCTCCACTTGCCTCGCTTGAGGGCTGGTTGACAGCTGTGTTGTGCCAAACTCTCACGACTCTGCTGTGAAACAATGTTCAGACACAGAAGTACAGCCTTTGTTTAATTTAATAACAGGATCCTACCTTGATTAAATGTTGTAACTGCTTTTTTAATAGAGGTAAAGGAGGAGAGGAATAGAAAAAGATGACTGTCAGAGCTGCAGTGCTTGGCTGTTGCTAAGCCCTGAGACGAGAGGAAAATACGAAGGTCATGCTCCTTGTTTTGTTTGTTAGGTCATGAGGGAGTGGGAAGAGGCAGAACGCCAAGCAAAGAACTTGCCAAAGGCCGACAAGAAAGCTGTTATCCAGGTAAAGGAAAACACAACCACAACCTTACTGTCTGGGGCTGCAATTAAAGTATAAGGGGTGCTGCGTGTGATACAATTTTAAAATGTACTTCTATAGGGATTTAATGTTATTCTCTGCTCTTGGGGATGCTAGTTTTGTTTCCAGCTGTTGGTGGCTGCTGTGTGTCTCTGTACTTTGCAGCCAATCCCTGGATCAGCAGTGCAGGATGTCGTTGATGACTGCATGGAAGAGTGGAATTTCACTTGAATTTAGATTTGCCATCAGTGAGAACTGAAAACCTGGCTACCACAGAAACTGTCAGCAAAAAATTATTTTATCCAAAATTATACTATAATTCAAAAAGTCTGACAAGCCAGACACTCGTGAATCCTAGTGTGGCTGTCAGGTGTTATGCAGTACTGCTAGAATGATTTCAGTACAAAACCATGAAAAAGGTAACATTCAGAACCAGATTGCTTCGCACCTTAGATCCCACAGCTTTGCTGTCTATGTATTTTACTCATTCAATCATTTCCTTTATTGGAATAAGTTCTGACTTGACTTTTCTTCCTGGCAGCCAGTTTATAAGAAATTATAGTGACTTCTTTTTTTCCCCTGTACAGATTTGCTCTTGAAATCATATTGATGACTTATGATGGCAGGGGGCATTTGCTTGCTAAACTCCACTCTCCTCTAGGTCCCATTCTCTAGTGCTGAACCGCTGTCTTGGGACAAATTAAGTATTCAGTGGTGACTGTGCTGAATATGTCAGGAATATTTTATTTGAGTACTAAAATACAGACAGATGTTCAGGAATACAGGGCATCAGCAGTTTCCACTGAAATCAATAAAAGGTGAGTTCAGTGCAGAGTATCTGGGAGCCAAGCTAGATGGACATGGGGAAAGATTTTGGTGATTTGCACACAGAGGTGTTCACGTCTGCTGGCCTCTGCTGATGTCTTCACTGTTCCTGTTGTGATTGGTGTTTTTTTCAGCATTTCCAGGAGAAAGTGGAATCACTGGAACAAGAAGCAGCGAATGAAAGACAACAGCTGGTGGAGACTCATATGGCACGGGTGGAAGCCATGCTGAATGACCGTCGCCGCATTGCTCTGGAGAACTATATCACAGCCCTTCAGACTGTCCCACCCAGGGTAAGTACAATGCCACAACCTGTGTCAGCGATGTCAAAATCACTGTGGTCATCCTGAGGAAAAAGAAGGTGAGCTCAGGTACAGTCTAGTTGTGGAGAAGTGAATGTGTGTTGCTGCCATGCAAAAGCTATCAAAGCAGTCAGTTAGTTTGAAAGTTAAAAGTTTAGACTTTTATGTAAATGTAGGCACAAGCACACCCCCCTCGGACATGCCTAGAGATAGATAGGCACATACATAAGGATACTTAAGCAAATAATGTGGAAGTGATTTGATTGTCTGAAATTCCTGCAGAAGGGTGGTGAAGAGTCCCTTCAAGTGGTGCACAATAAGATACTTCATTGTGTCAAGAAGGAGCTTAAGGATGAGAATGGTTGTGATCTTCTATTTTGTTTGTTGAAATGTTTGATGAAGGACCTTGTGAAAATTGTTGGCGTGGAGATAGCACACTAGCAATTCAAAATTGTCTGTGTTGGATGTGATGCCTATGGGTGGGGGTAAACACATAATTTCAGAATGTGGATTGAATGGAATTTTTAACGACTGCTGTATCTGTGGTGTTTTTACTCAATACCAAAATAACTGATCTGCGACTTCTAGGAGAAGAGAATCTGCACAACCACTGTGGCAAAACTGTCAAATGTTATAAACCTCTTTGTCTCCAGAACACTTCCTGGATGAAAAAAACCATGTTACTAAAAGACTTTTGGGCCAGCAGTGTAAGAAGTAGCTATTAAATCCTGAAATTTGCCTCTCAGGGATTTACATCAATATGGCTAGCCTGGTAAAATTACATGTCTTAAGTGAATTTCCTTCTGGCATATTCAGTGAATATGGAAAAGTGATAATTGTCTTAGTTCTTTATCATCATCAAACTTTTTTTCTGCACCCCATGGTGCAAAACCCTGTTGTTTTTACTGTGTGCCAAGTAAAAAAAAAAAAATCTTTTACTGTAGGTAAATGTGTCATGGGGAGACTTCAGAGTAGTTGTATGAAGAATTAATCTGTATTTTACAACATAGTAATTTCTGGAAAAATAAACTGCTCTGCATTAAATTGGTAGAGGATGTTATTTGGTCCGAGTGTGAGGTGTATATTGTAACCTCTGACTGTTGTGAGGGTAATGAAGGGCTTGGACTAAAATGTCTCATTAGCAGACAGATTGGCGAGTTTACAGGCTGGAGTGCAGCTTCCTCTAGGACACTGGAGTCCGTGGCTCAGAACTGTGAGTGAAATGAGGTGAGCACATAGACTGGCTGCAGGTCATGTTTGCTCCCTTGCAGTGTGTTTTGGGTTTGGCTTTAGCCAACCAGCTGTTGCTGTAAAGTTGAACCTCCTGTCTGAAAAGTAACCCAGAAAATGATTTGATATCAAGTTGCATGCGGATCAGGCTGACAGCTTGGTTCTGCAAATATCTGAATGTGGGGACCATAGGTAACAGCAGAATGGTCTCTAGAGCTGCCAAAAAGCTCAACTTTATTCCTAGCACAAGGGAACTCAGCTGTTCATGTTTGTAAAATGTAGATAACATCTCCACTGGAAAAAAACAAACAAACAAAAAAAACCCAAAACAGTAAGGTCTGGAAAACAAGTCCTGTGAGGAGAGGCTGAGTGATTTGAGATTGTTTAGTTTGGAGAAGAGGAGGCTGAGGGGAAACCTTATTGCCCTCTACAACTGCCTGAAAGGAGGGTGCAGTGAGGTGGGTGCAGCCTCTTCTCTCAAGTAAATAATGACAGAACTAGAAGAAATGGCCTGAAGTTGCTCCAGGAGAGGTATTAGGAAAAACTTCTTTACTGAAAGAGTTGTCAGGGTCTGGAATGGGGTGCCCAGGGAGGTGGTGGAGTCACCATCCCTGGAGGTATTCAAAAAACATGTATCATAGAAATGTCTGGGTTGGAAGGGACCTCTAAAGGTCATCTAGTCCAAGCCCCCTGCTGAGAGCAGGGACATCTTCAACTAGAGCAGGTAAGATAAGGCACTTCAGGACATGCTTTAGTGGGATGGTGAAGTGTGTTGTTTGGGTGTGTTTTTTGTCTTTTGGGTTTTCTGGGGGGGTGAGGGGTGGAGGTTGATGGTTGGATGTGGTGATCTCAGAGATCTTTTCCAATCATGACAATTCTGTGAGCTTCAGCTGCAGAGCACTGTGCGGCAAAGATACTAACACTGATTTTGGAACAAGAAAAACCTGCTTTATGCTTGGGTTGCTTGTAGTCAGCTCCCAGGATGCTTTAATAATACTTTGACTGCATCAGTGGGAGAGTATCAGGCCTTGAAAGGCTGTGTCAAAGAACACCGATACATGACTCCAGTAGAAGTTTTGAAGGTACTGCTAAAAGTCTGATGTGCATCCTGTATTGTGTCCCTGTAAAAGCTATCGTTCTGAAGGGAGCAGGCAGAAAGCATGGAGGTAACATCAGCTGAAGATGCTACCAAACAGGGACTCAGTGTCAAAACTAATGGGGTTGAACAATTCAAAGAATAGTGTCTTTAAACAGTTCCTTTGCCAGACCTGTTGATGGTGCTGTCCTTAGTGGTTTTTGTTTGTGTGCTCTGTAGTTACTGACAGTTCAAGCGTGTGCCTCTGAACTGCTGGTCAGATGTGTGCCAAAGCGCATGAAAAGGCTGACCTTGAATTCAGCAGGAGGATTTGTCTGGTTATATTGTGGGGCAGCAGGAGAAACCTGAGGAGTGATTGGTGATAGCTGAACAGCCTAATGAATTCAGTCCACCAACTGTTTTGCAGGATGCAGAGACAGAAATCTGAATACACTGTGAATTCAAACTTTGGCTGCTTAGCCGAAGAGAAAATGGGATTAGTGGAAAGTTCAGCTTTGATACCCTAGCTGTATGTCTGTCTGATGGTTCCCTAGTAAGCTAAAAGTACATGTGATACAATTGTGTTGTCTTTGGGGGAAGAGTAAGTCATAACCGCACTGGTGACTTGTTAAGTACCCTTACAAAAGGGAGGTTTTTCTGGATTTCTCAGAAAATGTTTTTAAGAACCCCTTTCATAGAATCACAGTATGGTAGAGGTTGGAAGGGGCCTCTGTGGTCATCTAGTTCAACCCACAGAGCACATTCACCTAGAGCAGATTGCACAGGAACACGTCCAGGCAGGTTTTGTCCAGAGCAGGAGATTCCTCAACATCCCTATGGGCAGCCTGTTGCAGTGCTCCATCACCCCTCAAACTCGCCTTCAATGGCTGGGACTAGAGTGTTTTAGGCTTTGTTTTTCCATGCTTAGCCTTACTATTTGGTTCTTGAATAACTGAAATGAGCCAAAGTTAAGGCTATGAATGTATTTTCTCAGCAGTAATTTTTTTGTGTTTGCACCTCAGCACTTATTTTGTGGACTTACAGTCTATGCCTTTCAGAGTATTAGTTAAAGCAAATTCATTTTCTATTTTGGTAAGTGTGTTTGAAAAGAACTTTGGAGTAGCATATGTACAAGGGCACATCTTTATATACAGGATAAATTGTGTAAGACTGTTGACATGGTAGAAAATATTGTAACAAAATTCCAAGCCTGCCTCAAATGGCATGCTTTGCTATTAGTACGTTTACTACAAAAGTAGATTCTGAATATTTAAAGTGATGAAGCTCTTTCTCTAAAGTGGCAAGGACAGAATTTGTGTTTAAAGTGAAAATAAGTTAGGCTTTTTTATTGAACTGCATATCTTCTGCACACAGCTAGGAGCTTTACTGTAAATCTGTTGTATATATATATGTATATAGATAGCTCTGCGTGTGTGTGTGCAAGAAGTTATTTCAGTGTGCTATTTAATCACTTGGACATACTGTCTTGTACTTGAATTTGAACATTTCCCAAGACTTTTTGGAGTACTGGCAGACAACTTGAAGCAGCAGGATTTCATTTTACTCTTGGATGCCTAGAAATTCATGACCAGTCTTTGCCTGCAGATCAGTTGTCGTACAAGTACAATGAGTCTGGCACTCCTGGTGTCATCAGACTGATCATGAGTGTGATGCACAGTTCTCCGTGAGTGATGAAATCCTGATCCCCTGAGTGATGAAATCCTTATCCACGGGGAACTCCTGTTTTCTGTATGTATACAGATTATGTGGTGCTTGTGTTCAAGGGGTAGGCTCTTCAGGGGAGCTGAAGAGAAACTTCCTCTAGCTCATAATGTCTCAGAGCTCTGGACAGAGGGGAGCTGGAAGGCTCTGTGAGGAGAAGTATCATCATTTACTTGCTTCTTTGGAAGAGGCGTTCTTTGTAGGATAGCAAGATATGGGACATGGGGAACCTTCATTCTGGTCTAGCAAGGTAGCCATTACATTCTTGTACATGCCTAGAAAATCAGATGTTTTCAGTGCCATTCAACCTCAAGCTACAAAAGTCCAGGAATCCTTTATAAATAACTTCTGTACCAGCCCAAAAACTTCAACTGCAGGTTTTCTTCAGATCTGGTGCAGATGATTGTCCAATGCCAGTGTCGTAGGTGTGCTCCAGAGTACCGCTCTGGGTAGCAATGGAGGCAAGGAGTGTACAGAGATGAAATTACATAGCTTCAAGGTCTACTAGAAAACAAATGTGACCAAACCCAAATGTTTGTAGTTCTGTTCTCAGATGCACCGTCATGCAGGCTGCCCAGAGACCTAAAATCTGATCCTCATCCCTGATTCCTGATGCTGCTGGGCTGTGCTCCTGTATTTTGTTGCCTTTGAAAATGGGGTGCAGCTGTTCAGTATCCAGTGTTAAAATACTGTAGTTTCATCCTGCTTGATGGCCTTACTACAGAAAAGTAGGATTAGTGGCATCTGGAACCAATATGCCTCTAGTTTTTTAAACAGTTGGAAATTTTCCCATTCATTTTGCAAGTTAAGTGGAGGAATTCAAATCTGTCAGTCTCCGTGAGCAGATTGATTCTGTAATTTGCTTATATTCCCTCTTTCACGTGCATGTCAAATTTTGCTGGATTTATGTCTCCCTGTTTAATCTTTGTTGGTAAGAGAGGCACATTCTCTGTGGGAAGCCAGGGGCAGGGGGCAAAGAGAAGCAGAAAAAAAAAATCCAGCTCCTAGTGGTGAAATAAAGGGTTTCAGAGCAAGGAAACATACAGGAAAACTTTGAAAGGTAATTAATTAACCTCCTTACTTTAAGCATAGATTAAAGTGAGCATATAATCATTAAAATCAGTTTAAAATACTTTTCTTCTAATTCATCACTATTTGACTGAAATATAAATTATTGCTGAACAGAGCAGGAGTGTTAAGATCAGCCCTTGAGTGTATGTTAACCGTGTGAATTTTTTTGCCAGATGGTTTTTGTTGCCTTCAGAATTTGTTCTGGTGCCTTTTGTGCTATGGGAGCAGTGTCTGCTCATATGGAGGGAGCACAGGGCGAGCTGAAACTGGCCGTGTTTGGCTATTTGGACACTGAAGAGAGGGATCGGCAGAGGGGGTCTTACTTGGTGCCTCTGTGTTCAGGAAGCTTAAAGCCTTTCCTGAGTTCAACAAGGTTGCTGTGGAAATATGTAGTTGGAGGCAGGCCAAAGTGTTGCTGCTGATGTAGTGATAAAAATCCTTCTGTGCAGTAGAAAAGAGCAGTCCAGAGCTAATACTCCACCCTTTAGCTCTATTCCTTCAAACCCATAAACTTCAGCGGTGGAATTTCTCACATACGCTTAAATCTGTAGGATTTTGTGAAATAGCATGGATTTCAGCTCTGCTTTTAAACCAAGTCAGACTTCAAGGAACATGGTCACCTAACTCTTTTTTTTCCAGCAGCTTCTGAGGCATTTATATGAATAAAACCAGATTGTCTTGTTTTTTTCCCCAGTCTGTGGGATTGAGCATATGGTATCATCATACACCTCAGCTTGCCAATACAAACCAGCTAAAGACAGAAAAGGCAATTCCAAATGGGTATTAAGTTCTGCAAAATCCTGGCACGTTCATAATACCTAAAATGCAAAGTTTTAAAAGAATGAGCAGAAACAAAATTTGTCTTAATTTGTCAAAGTTGAGTAAGTTAAAATCCTGCAAAGCAAATAATGAGATTGAATCAAGTAATGTTTTCATTTTATTCTGCCCCAGGAAAAGTCCTTGAGAGGGCAGGTAAAGGAAAGTTTTAAGAACCATTATAGTCATGTATTTCTGATGTGTGGGGTGACGTGTTTTCTTTAAAACTAGCAGAAATTATGAGAAGGCATCTTTAACTCCCCATGAAGGGTAGCTGAAAGGGGGCTTAGTTGTGTCTCACCCATGAATAGAAGTATTGCATTCATCTTAGCCAGCCTTTCTTGAATGTTCCTAAAATGAACTGCTGCTCCTGTGTCAAATATGACCCACAAGTTAGTAACAGAGTAAGTAAAATACATGCCTAATGTGGTATACAAGGTATTCCTAGTAAGTGAATGAAAAGGAGCAATTGCTGCACATTTCAAGAGCACTAATCAGAAAGGACTGGTGATTGATTTTTCTCTTAAAGACACGATTAAATAGCACAATACAGCATTGTGAATCTTTCCTCTCTGATTTAGAGAGACTTTTGATCAAAATAACAAGCCAGCCCACAATTTCCCATGGAATTTCCATGGCATAGAGCCAGGAAGTTGTATTTTAAATGCACAGAAGTGCCTTAATACGATTTTTGTGTTGTTTCTCTGCAGTAAGTATTTTGGATTTCCATGAGGAGAATGTAAGTTCTATTTGTAGCAATCCAAACTACATTTGGTGTTTCCATTTTCCAGTCTCAATGAAACTTCACTGTTTCATCACTCCCTTAAAATCTGAAATAGCAGACTAGGATCAATGTAGAGTTCAAGGGGGAGCATCTGCAGGCATGTGTATTCATATATTCCTGTATATATATTACTTGCTAGAAACTGGTTTGGGGGGGCATTTTATATCTCATGTATAATTCATTTATGGCAGTGACCTTCTCTCCATGCTGATGCCACCTGAAAGAAAGGCACTGCATTACAGAGTCAGCAGGGCTGAAATTTGCCACCAAGTAGACAAGGAGCCATCAACATTTTCTGCTTTGTTTTGGGCTTGTGCCTTGTATACTTGGAAACCTGTTAACCATCTGTCCGGACTGCCTGGTTAAGGTTTCAAACTAGGGGGGTTCAGTATGGGTCCTTAACTCTGCCCTGGTGAATGTGTATATATATATATATATATATATGTATATTCACAGAAATAAATGTCTTTCACAAAAGAGTCAAGGTATATTCTCTACAGTTTTAAGTAGAAAATTGCCTTTGTAAGGATGCATTATCAGTCTAGGTGGTCTACAAAGACCACATACGTGGTCTGTGAACCTATCTACTTTGTACCAAACATAGTGGGTACATACCAGTCCCAACATACTCAGAAAAACTATATAAAATAATACTTGACAACATTCTTCAGCATGAACAGGATTTTAAACTGACAACTAAAATACTCACAGATGTGAGTACATCCGTGGGCCTATCACAATAGCTTGGAAAAGGCCTACAATCAATCTGTGCTTACTTTGAGATAAAAAACAGGTTTGAGAAGGAGAATCTTTGGAATGAGTTTCATGGGAGCACATGGTTTGACAGTTCATGCTTGAAATAGTCAGAAGCAGTGTATAATGGTCATGTTCACACCGCTTCACCCTGGGCTGCCCTCTTCCCACCTTATGACGTGTATTCATGTCTTTTTTTGCCTGAACAGTGAGTGTGTGCCATAAGACTGTGGATTTAAGCTTCTTGCCAGACGGCCCAGGGTTTTGGAGTACTTGGTAGCCAATATTATTCCTAAATAAACAGCATTACTAAATGAAATAATAACTTTCGGTGCTGGATCCTGTTGCTTAGGAAGTCACTATCCCTTCTTGTCATTGGAAAAATGACAGTTGCCAGCAACTTCAGCCAGGGTAACTAAAGACATGGGGATAACAGCAGTTGTCACATTGGGAGTATCCTGGTTGCTTTCAGAGTAAGACCAAAAAAACCCCAAAACCAACAAAGCCAGTACAGACAACTGAAAATAGTGGAATTATTTCATGATACTTAGGTAGCCCCTGGTGGCTGATAAAATTTAGTTCTTCTGTGAGATGTTTTTTATTAAGGTGACTACTGATGTGAACACACTGAATTTTCCCTGGCAAAACACACAACAGAATTTTTAAGTGCTAAATCTGGAATTTTAAAACGAATTTTGGTGGTTGGTACATTATTTTATGAGGAGCAAGAGGTGCCACCCTGACCCTGGGATGTGTCAGTTGTTTGTTCTTCTGTCATAGACAGTGTCAGAGCTGAGGCCTTGGGAACTTAATTTAGCTAATAATAGCACCACTTTCATTTATAATTTAATCTGAAAGTTCCTGCCTAGTGTTGAAATAATAGACAGCTGTGGATGTCATAGCATCAGACACAGGGTCTGACTCCTCAGCCTGTGGAGCCTTTTCTCACCCCTATGTCTGACTGTTCATTGTGGCCCCTCTGCTCTACCATCTCAAGAGTTCGTATCACTGCTCAGCATACTAGCTTGCAGCGTAATGCCAAAAGTATCTCTGCAAAAAGTGCCTGCGTGGGTGGGATTTTTAAGCAGAACCAGTTCAGTCAGTAATGACATTTAAAAGAAAAAGTGTATGAAATACAATACAGAGGTGGGACTTGGGGTGAGGTACTTTTGCTGATCTGGAAATTTGTTAAAATTCTGCAGCAGTAGATCTATAGTTCTAGGTATTGAGGAGAAAAGGATGAATTTTTTTTTTTTTAGTAAGTTACATTCAGCTGTAGATCTTGGTCGTCATTGTTTATGGTAATTGCCACACTCAGATACGCAAAGCCCTGTGAAGAGCTGTCATTGCCCGTCACCGCCTCTGACCTTCGACCACAGTCCTGAAGCCATGCAGCAGTAACATTGCAAAGTTGTTGATAAGGCTGGAGGTCTGACCTGATCCTGTGTGACCAGGGCTTCCATCAAGAAAGCAGAGCTGGTTTAGCCTATGCCATATGTTCAGGGATACCACCACCTTTTGGGGTGCTTTGATCAATATGGAAGTGACCACAGATGCCAGTTTACCCAAGTGACTGCTACTGCTAGTGGTATTTGACAGGCGTTTTCAAGATTGTTATCCTATTAATGAATCTACTTGTGACTCTTAATATTAAGGTTTCACTGTCATGTTGCAGTTAATAAAACGCTAAGGAAGAACAAAAACTATGCCCTTCTGGTGTTCGACACAACACAAAATTGGAATATCTCGAAGAAATAGCAGTTAATCCTTTTCTTTTGAGTCTGCCCTAATCTTCTGTCTTGGTGTATCTTGGGGGCAAAGAAAGCTGAATTGTCAGGAAAAATGTACATTTTCTGTCTTTGGAATTTTCTTGTTATTAAACATTCTGGTCTTCTACCCTCTGTTCCTACGAAGCTTTGCAGTTGGCATTTCTGTTTGTTTGGCCATTACTACAGTGTTGTGAAGATTACTTACATGCCAGCATTTCTTCATGGTTTCTTGCAACTTCATCCCAGGGTGCTTTGCTTTGGGAGTTTGGGGTTATTTTCCTCACAAATGAATTTTCAGTCACAGAGCCACTAAGTTTAATCCTGTGGCAGGGAGTGGCTTCACATCTCTCTATCTCTGTTGAAGAAATCTTCAAATACCCTTTAGTTTATTTTCCTCAGACATTTTTTAGTCTGTTGCTTCTCTGAAGCTGAAGAAGATTCTTAAGTCTTTGAGCTCTGTAGCTTAGTATTCCTTTCTTGTGTAAATGTTAAATTAGTTTGGGCTCTATGTCCACAAATCTGAGTCTCCTTAAAACTTCAGCTTCACCCACAGTTCTTTGTGCTTCAGAAAGATGTGCATGGAGCCTCTGACACTTTTTTGTCTCTTCCCCACCTTCTTCCCTGTGTCCCTGACAGTGCCCAGGCCAGCTGTTCACCAGTCCTGCTCATTCTTTAAACTACTGTACCGTAAGATCACATTTCCCTTTCTTCGTTGCTGCCTCAGCTTCATGCTTCTCACTGCCTGTTGGCTTCATGTAGGATGTACAAGCACAACAGCACAAGCAGAGCTGGTGGGAGAAGATTTCCAGAATCCATCATAAATACTGATTTAAAGAAAAAAATCTTAGCAGAATGCTAGAGAACACTTCCCTGTTTTGGCATTGTATTACTGTACAGAGGAGGAAACTATGTAGAAATAACCTTTCCTTAATCTTCACTGCTCTATCATCAGTCTGTGCATATTTTCATGTTCCCTTCAGTTACAGACTGTATGCAATTATATGTCTTAAGACATATATTTAATAGGTTTTGCTAATTAAAATCACCTGCAGTATATACATAGACTAAGATATTTATCAAAATCTGTCACCCAAGCTCAGTACCTTCAGAAGAACCAAGTAGGTGTCCCTTTTTTCTTACAGATTTTCAGTCAGTTGCTTATTTTGGATGTGTGCTTTCTGTACCTCAAGCTCAGTGGTTCCTTTCCTCTTTCTTTACTCCCTGGTTGCCATAACAGTAATGACAGAACAGGAGCATCTTGAGGGTTTTTGTGGTGTTTTATATTGTGCAGGCAAGTCTAATGATTATTCCTTGGCTTAGCTAGAGTAGTATTTTCATGTGGTCTTCCAGCTGTTGGGCAGGTTACTTCCTGATTTGAATCTGAATGTGTACATTCAGTTTACAAGCTTGCCACTTGTCATCTTTTTTGTTGCTAAAGTTTAGCTGTAGTTGACAGATGTTGATACTGGTTTAGTGTTCAGCATAGTAGAGCATATATGGGGAATCTTTGAAATGCTTCCGATGAAGTCAAGGTTTCAGGGGATCTTCTGGGAGGGATTTGCCTGGTGGTGGTGAAGGTTGCAAAGCTGGGATCTTGTATTATGGGGACTTTCTGACTTGGGAGAGAGGAGAAGTAGTTCCAGAGAATGGAAGCAAAGCCCAAAAGAAATAGATGTTGAGTGTCTATTAACTATCACGCTAAGGTGTCACTTTCTGTCTTTTTAGGGAAGTAGTATAGCAGTTAGACAAGAAAATAAAACAGCCAGACTTCCTTTTATGGCTGGGGGAAGAAATCTGAATGCCCTCCCCAGGGACCTTATCTACTACCTGTAACTACTATTTAACAGTGCATTCTAGGGTTGAGTTAGCAGATATTCCTTACAGTAGTCAGGCCTATCCTCAGAAGATGCTCCAGGCACCAGCTGGCCAAGTGGTCAAGTGCTTTTGGTTTGGGATACATCTCCAGTGCAAGGAACTGAAACATGTGTTGTTCTAAACTGGTTGTTTTTGTTTGTTTTTTTTTTTACCCTATTTCTTCCCTGTAGCCTCGTCATGTGTTCAACATGCTGAAGAAGTACGTGCGTGCTGAGCAGAAAGACAGACAACATACTCTCAAACACTTCGAACATGTCCGCATGGTAGACCCAAAGAAAGCTGCCCAGATCAGATCTCAGGTAATCCCCACTGAGAGTTAAAGAAGTCATGTTTGTTCACAGCCATTGTGACGTTTCTGTCAACCTATTTTTTTAAAAAATACTGATCTTCTTTCTGTGGACAGCTTTACATGCAATAAAAAAATAATCTGCTTTCTAAGAGTAGCTTAAGTCAAAATGATGTAGGAGTAGGGGGGTATAATTTGTTTTCTGAGAAGAACTGAAAAACAGGTTTTCTGTCTGTTCAGACCATGAGTTAGTTGTGGGCATTTCCTGAGGAGCCCTCCAGAACATTAATGCCTTTAATAAATAATGTCTCTGGACAAATATCAGTGATAGATTTAGCGACTACACATGGTTATGCTTCCCTCAGCTGAAGTAGCAGAACCAAAAGTGTTGCAGACATCTGCAATCAACCTTTCTGTAGGCATTGCAGAGGCACTTGTACTGTCTGTAAATGTGATTACTCCAATACACTGGAGTTTAACATATTCTTTTAAAATAGTCACTGGAGTTCATGGCATTTTAACTGCTGCATGTTACTGCAGTCCTCAGCAGGTATGTTTTGGTACAGCTTTTATGTTGCCTTCATAAATCATGGGGGGTGAGAAAGCAAAAATAAAAAGATTGAAGTTGTAGCTGGCTTTCCAAACTGCAATTAAAATTGTAGGCACAAAGGATAAACAGTAAAAAAACTGTGCCGTAATCTGCAGAATCTGCCCCTGTTCCCTCTGCAGGATGCAATGGGAAGCACTCTTCCAGTCAGTCACAGGTTTTGAACTGACTGGAACCGCTAAAAGCCAAATCAAAACCATCTACCTCCCTGAATGGCACAATTTGTGTATTAGACTTCTCAAACATCTATTCCAGCCAGACTTGTACATGGAGATCACGCTGTCTTGAAATTGCTAGAAATTTGCATTTGAAGAAATCATACCACTGTTTCATTAAAATTACTATCTGCAACCCATTTTCCTTTTTAGGCCTAATTGCCCTGTCAGTGTCCTAAGTCTCCTGAGATGCACCTCAGTTTCCCTTTCTACTGAAGAGAGGTGATACTTGTGGAGAATATCATGAGATATCATGACTCAGCCCACAGCATTGTGCTAACCTGGGGCACTAGAGTTGTAATCGCATGAGACAATGCAGTAATGCTTCTGAGTGAAAATGTTTTTGTTTTCAGCTGAAAATGCTCGCAAATGCTTTTAACAAGAAAATTGAACCCTTAATCAGAAAGAGCTGTTTCTTTTTGCAATATTAGGATAAATAAAAAACCCAACAGCTAAAACATTTTGATGCAGCAGTCATTGTGCCTCACTTGGTTTGCATGTTATGTGAAAACTTGTAGGTATAGGTAAATGCAAATGTTGTTGAAGGGTAAATAAGGCTGTGGATTTCTGCCACAGTATGTAAATCCCTACTTTAAATTACTGCATTCCCATAGGATTTTGGGTAGTTGCTATGGAAGAGCATCTAGAACACTATTTTTGTAGCAGCTGAAGGAGAGGTGAATTCTGCAGTGAATTTTGACACTTTCAGTACATAGAGCATATTGAAATCATATGCTTAGCACAAGTGAAAACTTGTCTTGCTCTCTATAATGTCTAAAATCAATGTTAATGTCAAATTAACACTAGTATTCCCTTGTTTAAAATGCTTTTATTTCCATAGGTTATGACACATCTACGTGTGATATATGAACGCATGAACCAGTCTCTCTCCTTCCTTTACAATGTGCCTGCTGTGGCAGAGGAGATCCAGGATGAAGTCGGTATGCAAACTATTAATGTAGAAAAAGGGAAATATTTCTGTGATGAGAAAGTACTACCAAAAGATAAGCATTATCTTGCTTCTCCTGTTGATATACTGTCCCATCTGAAAAATAGCACCGTAAACTTGCCAGTGTTCTTAAATTATAAATTAAAGTCTAATGAATCTTTGGAAGACAAATCCTGTATAACCTGTGCAGTGGCATCATCATATTGTTGCGGATGTCTTCCCTGAAACAGGTTAATTTACTTTTGGAGCCTAAATGCTATAGGGGCACAGCTATTGACAATGAGATTTAGCAAATCCTTCCTGGGTTTGGAGAAATAATTTTCATGGTAAGTTTACATTATCTGATGTAGACATTTTTGGAAATCCCAAAGCTAAAAATTATATGCAGACCCAAGAAAAGTATCAACTAGAAATTGCTAAGTGCTTGTACAGGTGCTTGTACTTGTAAAGTAGCTTGAGAGGGCTGGAGATGAGATCAGGAAGTTGGAGTAGGGGTTAGGAGGAAACAAAACAATAGCTGAATTAATAATTACCCGTCACCATGTGATTCTGTGCTCCACAATTACAAGGCACAATCAACAGTCTCAGTCTACAGTTGTATAAAGCCATTCAGGCATGGTGGGGACACACATGCCATACCTTATTGGTCATTTGAAAGCATATCATTTCTGTAGCAAAGGAGATGACGACACTTTTAGGTCTTCAAGATGCTCAAGTTTGTTTTCTTTCTGCACCGCTATTATTCTTGTCAGGTTGTTTTGCTTGTAATTTCAATTTCTTCTATTCTTGGTAATGTAAATGGTTGTTGATAAGGACATTATGCTAAATTTTCTTCTCCCTCCTAAATAGTGAAATGGAACAGGAATTTCAGAGGTTTTGAAGTGACACGGGAGCAAAAGTTCATTAACTGCTAAGTGGTTTACAAAAATCTGACTTCTGATCTCAAATGTAATACTTATTTTTAGGGGAAAAAAAAGAGCTTTAAATTAGTAGGATATTATTTCCTAATAAGATGAGAGAAGCTGAGATCTCTCAAAGAAAAAGTCTGTCACAGTCTGTTGAGTACTTTTTCCCTACTTTTTGGTGGGGTTTGGGTATACTGAAAACTCTTCAAGGCATTGGGAATTTTAAAGCAATGAAAAGTTCCCATACTGGCAGTTACCAGGCAGCAAAAGTTAAAGAAAGTAGTATCAGACCGGGGCTGTACCAGTGTCAAGTGTTAGGGCTGGGCTGACCACTGGATGAATGACAGATGCTCTCTGTTAATAAATATTAAAATAGTTTTCATTAATGAGAAGAAAGCCCGTTCTCTTTCATTATCAACATTCTTCTTGTTGGTAACATTGGCTGTATATTTTGGTTTACATATTGATCTTAATGAAAGTTTGTTGAGGTCATTCCCATCTGTTAAAGGAGACAGTATCCTTCTAGGTTTGACCAGTGACCAGTCTGTTTCAAATTCTATTCTGAAATTATTGAATGTTTTAGTCTCTGCACTCTTCCTAAACCCATGGAAAAATAAATCTATTACAGCTGCAGAATGTGTGGAGAATTAAAATACTAATAAAATTGTACATTGTAGAATTCCTAAGAAATATTACAACTCTCATTAAAAAGACAAATGTTTCATTAAAGACCTTTTGTTAGAACCATTGACTTAGAAAGTCTGAGTCAGTGAAAAAGCTGAAAAATAACCTAGGTAAAAGCATGTCACACACAGTGTCTGAATAATAAATTACATGTAAGGAAGCATAGTTGAAAATAGTTCTTCTCTTAGGCAGGGATGCAAGTTAGAAGGCTATGTTTTAGATCAGGTTTTTTGTTCATTATACTTTTGATTTCTAGTTCCACACTTTTCTGCAGAGTTCTTCATGAACAGTTTTCACCTTGAGGAATAAATAATCTTTGTTTTAGAAGACACAGCTCTGACAAAGGTAGTTTTCTTTCCTAAATTGAAGAAGCAGTTTTGTAAGCAGCAAAATAAATGACATCTAGTTCCCTCTGAATTTGTACCATGGGTTTAATTCCTCCTATATCTAGCAGGGTGCTGATTTTTACTAGAGTTCTCATTGCTAGAAATATTACAACCTATTTTGCCCAGTTTCTCCATTATTAGCTGTTGGCAAATTTGAATCTCAGGTCTTGTGATTTCATTATTTTTTTAGAAACTAAACTAGATATACATTAAAATTTCCCTTATGGCTTCCTGATGGTCCGCTATCAAAGGCTCATCCATGAGAAGTAGGTGGCATTCTGTCATTGTAAAGTATATGTGCCTGAAAATGAGGTGCACACTTGCAATTTTGTCTTTTTTTTTCTTTTGTCTTTTTTTTTTTTTTTAAAGTCCTTATGCTAAGCAATGATTTTGAATTATATGAAATAGAATGTAGAGTTATTCCCGGGGCACAGCAGCTGCATAGAGAATGTTTTCTTCAAAAATCTGAAGGTTTTTTAACTGATGCTTGGTGGTCAGATGATTCACAATCTAGCAGTTGGACATTTGGAGTTCCCTTAAGATACAGAATGTTTGAAGTTCCTACCTCAAAAGGCAAGTTTACGGCCATAGGTTTAAATTGCAAAATCCAAAATAAGAAATCCCTCTCCTACACCAAACAGTATTTTGAAACCTGTGGTTATTTTTAGAACTCCAGCAAAGGTTGTGGCAGGAAGTTGAGGTAAAATGTAAAAGGGTTTAGGTAAAATTTAGTCTTAATTTGCAGGTGTTCATAATCAGTTGCTTTAAGCAGAAGATGTCTTAGAGTACATAGATACTTAGGAAGACCCATATAGACCCATGACCCTTACATGAAGTAAGGCTTTTTTTGCTAAGGATTTGACCAACATGTAATAAGAAAATGCCCCTTTAGGGTGACAGGCAGGTATTGAACCAGCAAATTCCAGATGTGTAAGGAAGAATACTGCTGTCTGTCTTCTGTTCATGTTTGGGCAGAGGAGAAAGGATCAGTATATGAGTTGCAAAAAGAAGTGTGTGACAGTGACTTTTACAACAAAGCTTGGAAAGCATAAGTAGGTCATTTGTGTAGGAGACCATTTGGCATTCTGGCTGCAAATGATTTCTCAAGGGGCAGTGATGCAAATGTGCTGCAAACCAGGTCAGTCAACAGCTGATGTAGTTCTTGATGTTAAGTGGTGTTTCTCATGGGCAGGAGTATGCCCCATGAATAGGAGAGTGACACACAAAAAAAAAAAAAAAAAAAAAAAAAAAAAAAAATTTATTTGCACACTGTAGGTGAGCAGATTATATCTGGTTGCACCTTTTCCCTCTGATAAATCTCATATGCTATTTAGTATGTACAAAAGCTCAGAGCATGCAATGGCAGGCTTTAAGAGAAATCAGCAGTTCCTCTGAGCACATCCTGCTTTAAATCCTTATTTGATTAGATTGCTTATCCATGTATGTAAAAGGCAATTTACACTGGGAGTGGCACAGCAGGCACAGCTTCTGAATCAGAAGCTACGTCAGAGCTTTGTGCATCAGTCAAATGGGCAGGCAATGAGCTGAATTTTTAATTCTGTCTTTGCTGCTCTGTTTTTTAAGTGATGTCCTCAGCTCCAGGTTTTCTAGCCCACCACTGATGAAATATTCAGCACCACCTACCGCAGCAGTATTGTAACTAAGCTCTGAAACATTCAGTTATGAGCAATAAGTAAGAGAATATGATTTCATCTGTCCCTAAACAAATAAAGTCAAGCCATTCTTATTTCATTATTCTGTTCCACTGTGCCTGTCTTGTTCTTCTGCAGCCTGTTCTGGATGCCACACTCATATATATACAGAGAGAGGGCAAACACCAGCAGACCTCAGATCACTGTTTGTGAGTGCACCGTGGGTCATATGCTATTTTAAGTATTTGTGTGCTTCAGCTTAGCATGACAAAAGTTAAGCAAGAGAGATTTGCCTTGTAACACTTGCTTTACAGCTTCCCATGAAGATGTTTTTAAGTAGTTTTAGAAAATCTGTGAGTATGGGATAAGCTGCAGACTAAAGATGTCTGAAGATTTCCTTTCTTTAAACCTTTCCTTTTTAACCATTATGTCCCTATACCTGTCAGTCTACCTTAGCTGGTTTTGGTCTTTCAGCATTTGTAAGACAAGTTGTTGATATCTTGTTTCTAGCTGCTAATTTTGACCTGTAGTCAATCCGCAGCCTTGCTGCATTTCTTGCTATGAGTTGAATTAGGATGCTCTTCTCTGTTCATTCTGTGGTATTTGCTTAGGAAGTTTTGAGGGCATTAGCTGCTTGCCACAGGCTGACAGTCCAAAGCAGCCACCCTTGTGGCTTGGGGATTTATACTGCAAAATCAAAACACACCCTCGGGGGTTTGTAGAAGTAAATTCTGTGACTGTCCTGTTTGGTGCTGTTGCTTTTGTGATTGTTTTCTTCATCCCTTCCCTTAAAATGTCATGTTTAGAATATATAATTAATAATGTCTTTCAGACTGCAGTGGGACTTCTCAGTGTCTCATTTTTCTGTAAATCTTCCTTGTACTTTCTGTTTTAAGATTTAGCTTAAGGGAAGAACTCTACCTTAAAAAAAAAATATTTAAAATCATGAAGCAATGCTTAGGATTTCTGCACTGTTATTTGGAGTTGGGTTGCCATATTGAGGTATCAGAATAATAAAGGGAAGTTGGCATACATTAAATGCGTCAATAGCTTGTTAAGAGGATGTTGTAAGGTTAGCAAGGGTACTGGAATGGGATTGTACAGAATTATATAGTTTGCATCAAGTAAGAAGTAATTACTTCATGGCTCAATTTCAGTACATCACTCTAGAAAATTTTTGAAATTGCTT
This sequence comes from Ceryle rudis, assembly GCA_033439905.1. Taxonomy (NCBI): domain Eukaryota; kingdom Metazoa; phylum Chordata; class Aves; order Coraciiformes; family Cerylidae; genus Ceryle; species Ceryle rudis. The sequence goes on from JAAGNO010027369.1 coordinate 47,242, forward strand.
GTTGGTCATGGAGGTGGCAGTTCTAGTCTGCTTTGTGGGAAGCAGGTTTAATCTTTTATACTAGAGGAAAAAGTACTGGTAGCAGTTGCTTTTATGCCATTAATATCATGTATCACAGTGGTTATAATGCCTTAATTTTCTTATTTTCTTTTTTTTTTCTGATGAAGGAAAACAGGGGTGTTGAAGCATGTGTGAATGAGTAAGCACTCAGATTTTTCTTTGTTGGGACAGTCCAAGTTCAGTGAACTGGCAGAGAGGAGGATGAGGAATTGTCATCAGCCTTGCTATCCCTGAGGACAGTTGGCTTTTGCACCACTTGACAGAACTGCTTAAACCAGTCAATGTAAATCCTCATGGATCTGTCTACGGTAGCATTTTAGCTCATGTAGGATTATGTTTTGGTGACAAATGGCTCAGTCATCTCTATTTACTGTGTTGTTCCACTTCATGACTTCCTAGTGTAAGCATGGGCTCTGACTGTTCTTGAGAGCAAGCACTGAAGAAATCCATTTGGGTTTTTTTATACAGACAGTCCCTAGAAGTAAATGGAGGTGCTGGGAAGCACACAAAGGACTGGGAAACCTCTTTGGTTTTGGTTATCCATACTTCCCAGTTAGTATTTCTTTGTCTGTTTTTAAAGGAATTCAAATGGACTTGAACTTTTTACCCACAGTAAATTAAAGAGCCACCAATCCAGTGTGCAGCTGCAGTAGTTATAAAAATCTGCTGCTAAGGAAGGTTGGACAATTCCTTTTAAGTTTTATAATTTCTGTCATTCTGGAGGACAATGGAATTGGCATTTCTAAATTGCCCCAGGCACTTAGCTAATACATGAGAGAGAACACAGAATGACTGAGGTTGGAAAGGACCTCTGGAGGTCATCTGGTCCAAGCCAAGCAAGTCCTGCTCAAGCAGAGCCGGTTGCCAGTGTTCAGTCATTCTCACAGTAAACGAGTGTTTCCTAATATTAGAAGGGAACCTTCCGTGTTTCAGTTCATTCTCACTTCCTACTCTCCTGTCACTGGGCATCACTGAAAAGAGCCTGTCTGTGTCCTCTTTGCACCCCATATTTAGCTATTTATACATACTATTGAGACCATGTGCTTTCTCTTCTCCAGACTGAACAGTCCCAGCTTTCTAAGGTTTTCCTCCCACAAGATGTGTTACACTCCCTTCATTGATCTCCCACCAGTATGTCCATGTCTTTTGTATACTGCAGAGCCCAGAACTGGACACAGCACTCTAGGTGTGGCCTCACCAGTGCTGAGTAGAGGGGAAGGGTCGCTTACTTCCCCCTGCTGGCAGTGCTTTGTCAAATGCAACCCAGAGTATCCTTAGCTTCCTTTGTGGCAAGGGCACTTTTATGGCTCGTGTTCAACAGAAAGGGACCCCTGGGTTCTTTTCTGCCAAGCTGCTTCCTAGCTGACCAGCTCCCACGTATTGGGTGCATGAGGTAGTTCTTCAGGTGCAGGAGTTTGCACGTTTTGTCAAACTGTCCTTTCTTAGTATATTTTAATAGGCAAAAGCAGTTGCCAGATGGAATGACAGTTCCGTGTCGATGAGGCTTTGTAAATTCTGCGTGCCATTCAGGGGCTTGGAAGACCTGAAGAACCGCAGTTTACCTCTTCAGGTTGGAAACTCAGCTCCGGCTGCTGGTAAAATTTGTCCTTTGTTGCATCTTAGGAAAGAAGGAAGAAAATCCGGGAAATAGTTCCAACACTTTCCTCTTCTAAGCATCTCTTTATTTTCTGTCCGGATTATTTAACTGTCATAGAAAATTAAGCAGAGAATAGCAGATGATTAAAATAGATGTGAATGCACTTCACTGACACTCATGTTCTCAAATGCTTTCATTAGTAGCATACTATATCATTCCCATCTTTTGTAGCTAAATGGTCTATTGCATCTTGTTATGGGCATTAACATTCGTCAGAAAAAATAGGAATCCTAATTTTTGTGTTCACAAACCTTTTTTTAATTTCAAATATTGTGAACATTACTTGAGTAGAAGAGACAGCTGCCTCCAGATCCTATCGATATCATGAAAAGGATAAATGGTTTCACATGACTTCAGATTGGAGTGGCTTTTACATCAGGGAAGACATCTTGTATTCCATCTGCTTTTCATAACTTTCATCAGAAGAAAAAGTTCTTGAAGGTTTATTAAGAGAGTATTTTTCCTCTGATTTGAAAAGCACTGTTCTGTTTCACTTGCACCTGTAAGGAAATCTGGTCTTGTGATCCAAGTGTTACAGCTGAAAACCAGGAATTACTTATAATGCTTATGGACTTGCAGATTATAAAGAAAGTAATTCTTTAATTTTCTCGGTAGCTACTATTTCAGTGGGATTTAAATCTCTCATTCTAAATAATTCATCATTTATCAGGGGAGGTTTAAAGTTGTTGCCTTGATTTTCTTCAGGAGCTGATGGCTGGAGCACTTTGTCTTGCATTGGTAGATCCTTCTCCAAGTCTCTTTCCTTACTCTAGCCTGAAGTATTTTTTTCATAGACACTTCTCTTTAAATATCAAGTTATCATTCACACCACAGGTCCCACAGGAAGTTTATGATTAAGAGACCACTCAGGGCTCACAGTAGCAGCAGGTCGAGGCTAGTACCGTGTCCATTTCACAGGTTTTCTTTAAAATACCCCTCTAGAGTGGGTCATCTACAGGTTACCTTGTACACAATGGATTTTCAACCTAGAATGAATTAAAAAATACACAAAACTTTGAATAATTGTCCTATGGCTGGTTGTGTTCTTCCCTATTTTTTTCTATTTTGATTGGATATATGGAAATGTGTGAATTTGATGAGGATTTTCTTCTAACTCTCCTTTCTGGTGTCTTGGCGATGACAGGCTGAGAAATTTTGTATTGGAAAGCATTGTTTCTGCTGGTAGAGGGGCTAGAGCTGTATAAAAATGTTGAATATATAGGAGTGTGCGTATTATTTTAAATCAGCATACTGGATATATTTGATATTTAAAAGCATTTTGGGTCAGAATTACTTCATACAGATTTGTTACACATCTGCTCATAAACATCTCTGAGTTTATTTCCTCCTGCTCTACTGGGTCTTTGCTGTAAGTAAAAAGAAAAGCTGGAGCACTTGTTTTTGAGACGATACAGCTAAAGCATGTGGTAGTACTAACATTTTTTTTAAGTCTGGTTTTATTGTTTTATGAAGCACAATGGCTTCTCTCAGCCTTTCACATTTGTATTTCGTGATAATCGCCTCTACCGTTACACTCTAAGGAACTAATAAGTTAGTTCATTATGTGTCAAATTTAAGATGTCATTCTTCTATTGGATGGATAACGAAAGTCTGAAAACACCTTACAGTTGTCCAGCTTGCAAATATGATCTGAGAGCAGGTTAGCTAATACCAGCTTGACTCTATGAATGCTTAGCGTCCATTCGGATGGGGAGGCACTGGCTCAGTGGAACATTGCCCACTTACGGAAATGTCACTATGCTTAGTTATTGAAAATTTTCTTGAGGCACTGAATTTCTTTCATAAATATGTAATCTTCCCATCAACTTAAATCAAGTCAGTGTAGTCATGGTCCACAAGTACTGAAGCAGCCCAAAATCACGGGAGCACAGACACTCCCAATGACAGCTTCCATTTCATACTTGCTATTGAATGATGGATTTTCTTTTCCCAATTACTTGATTTTGAAACACAGTTGTGTCATCCTGTGTGATTCACTCTAAAATCAGATTCCTAATAGGGAGTATTAGAATGTGAAAGAAGCAGATTAATCATCCTAATTCTTACATGCCATCAAATTGCAAGTGTCCAGTGAGAACCAGTTACAGACTGACTGCACAAGCTATATATTACCGCCTTACCTGTTATCCATTAAAGAGCTAGCATGTCAGTCATTATTCCCAGAGCAGTCTCTGGAATTGTTATCCAGGGGAATTCAAACACTGAAGTCTGAAATGCGTTACTGTAGGCAAGTATTCTAAGGGGGACGTCTAAATATGCCTCTAATGCCAACAATGTTAATAAATCTTGCTTCAGTCAAGCATAAGCTTCTCTTCAGATGTGCAGAGTAGAAATTCACAGGTGCCTATTATGGCCGTGAGTATCTGACTTATTCTTGCTAGGCAAGCTTCTACTATTGGGATAAAAAGGGAAAAAAAAATTACGGAGGATATGTGTTTTTACAGAACAGCTGGATTGATGGAAATGTTGCAGTAACCTAACAGTCAGTTCCTGTGCACGTGGGATTACAAATGAAGCAATCTTCCATCAGCACAGCTTTCTCCTGCTGTGTGATTCTCATATGCCCAATTTAATCAAAAAATACATTGTCCTGAATAGTGCTACCTAGGCAGGGTTCCAGTCCTTTCACTGTTCTGCTTCCTTCTATTAGACCATGCATATGAATAATGGAGTAAAATCCATGAGAATAGATCATATCCCACTTAGTGGATTTATTTGTTAAATTTGATAAATGCATCTCTTTAGAATACTCAGATAACCCAGGATACACTTGGGCTATCAAGTGCTAGAATGGCAGTTAATAAATAGGCAAAATATATTTTATCTGGAGCAGATGCTGCACAAGTCAGTTTTGGTGAACTGTGATTTAAACTATTATAAGTGAGTCAAATCAAAAATGCTCTCTTTTGACCAAGGGAATCGGGTGCAACAAATTAACATACAGGTTTATGTATTTTTATGGGTTATTTAGTAACTCCCAAGCTGCTGCTGAGTTCAGCACACATCACAAATTGTTGTGGCATTCATGCTCTGACCTTTAGAAGTGTTTGTAGAAAACGATGAGTAACTGACTTTTTTCACATTTTAGAAAGTGGTAGAGTTTTACTGTGTGTTTTAAGGCTGCCAAGTAAACCTGATCCTTTTAACCAGTAAGTAAGACTGATAAATAGTGTATAAATAAAGTAAATAATTGTTTTTAGAAAATAAGACAATACAATTCTGTAGCAGTTTTTTATACAAATGTTTTTGCAGAGCACTTAAATCTTAACACCCTACTTACTTAAGTTGGAATTGTACTTGGCTCTTTCTACTTCACACAAGACTGAGGGGGAATAATGAATGCTGATTCATCTGGCAGAAATGTCTGTGGTGACTGTTTATTTGTTTTAATTTAGACCCTTCAGCCTATTTTGAAGGACTTAATGATACGTTAATTTGAAATTAAAAGTGAAGTTAAATTTAAACCTGGGAAATTTGTCACAGTGCCTTATGTGGATCAGGATGATGACATACAGTGTATGTTCTTGATTATAGTGTAGAGTTTCAATTCCATTTTTTTCCCCAGGTGTTTTTTAATATCGTCTACCCTGATGTTAGGTTGCCATCATCTTACCTGGAGAGCAACTTTCCACATGCTAGAATTCAGAGATTCCAGTATTAAAAACCTTGCTCTCAGTGTTTCATTCAGAAACCACAGAAAGGGACAAAAAGTCTTGAGTTTGTGAAAGGAAAGAGCAGGGTCTTCAATCTCTGTTTTATCAGAGGTAACACAAGCTTCTGGTCTTGGACTTACTTTATCGCACAAACTTCTTTTAATACTCTGCTTTGAACTGAGGGGGAAATGCCGTCATAGATCAGATGACTGGCTGTTAAATATTTTTTTCTAAATTACAAATGTGCACACATCTGTAGCCATATATTGATATTTAATTTTAGTTAATAATGTATGTAGCTGTCAGATAGCTACGGGTCTGTAATAATTATAATATCCTTTCAGTGAAGGTCAAGAGTGTCATAGCAACCTTCTTACAAAATTAGACAAAATTTCAAGACCTTGAGTTTCATAACAACTGTAAAAATGGGAGAGGATGATTCTGGTCCTTCTTGGTAGAAGTGGTGTGGAAATTCTCATGAACCTTTGCTCAGAACTCTCTGGAATTTCATAGGCACATACGAAACTCAATTTGCATTGAAGTCCATCTCTAATGAAAAAGTCACCTAGGCCATATTGAAATTAATCATTACATGGTAATAAATGTTTTCCTGAATTGGATCTCCCAAGGTTTCTCATGTTTTTAACACTGTCACCTACCAGAAAACTTTGTTATAGTGTGGTCTAGCTGCAAAGAGACAGTTGCTCTGTGTATATGTTTAAACATATTCAGGTTGTTGGTTTTTTTGTTTTGTGGGTTTTTTTTATAATTTAAGACAAACTGTGTGCAAGGCAGATCTAACTGAAACATTATCTGAGCCTGATTGCAGGGGGATACTCACTTGGGGTCTTTTTATGGTGTGGTTTGGAAAACATTGAAATCCATATATGCTGAAAGAGCAGAAGCAAGAAGTGGGAAAGAAATTAAAGTGATAAAGTTGTGAATTATTTTTTTTAAATATTAGAAGCATGTTCTTTTTAGTATGGTTCTAAATATTGCAGTTATTCTTAAGTTCAGAGGTGTATTTCTTCTAAAGTATGATTCTTAGGCAACAAGGTATTGTAGAAGCCTATGCAGTGGTTATTCTCTTATTAACTTGTAGGCAAAATCTTAGGTCAGCTGTTTAATAATACATTCATTTTCTGAGAACTTGAAGAGGATGTTCACCTTACTGAGCAAGATTCTCAAAAACATAAATAATTTCCAAAATCTGAAAAGCTACTGCTGCTACTTACTCTTGCCCTAGTGGTGATGTCTCTGAAGGACAGAAAATAAGAACTATGAAGTATTGTTTTCCATGGTTCCTGCTCTTTCAGTCTCAGTATTACCCTGAGAGGGAGACATACTGCACTGTAAAAGCTTCCAGATAAGACCTGTGGTGTAATTTCACAGAATAACCAGAAGAGAAGAAAGCTTAATTCTGATGGGGTGGTCACATTTCTCTGTCAGTATGGATCTGAACATTGGAGTCTGGGCTCATTTCCAGTATTTCACAGCAATGATCTAATGGTATTGTTCTTTTATCATCATCTTCAAAGCACACAGGCAACAAAGCCACTCTCTCACCTTCCAATAGGCAGGTCACTTTCAATAAAGTTCTCATCAGGGTTGCTCTCTTTAATTGTATTTGACTTGTACTATACAAATGAATTAGTTCAACACTGAGTACCACATAATTGTGTTTCGCAGCTTGATAATGTTATAATTATGACACTTACTAGTATGTAACATTATAATCTTGTAATTCTTGATGCAACAAAACACCTTAGAATAACAATATGCTTGAAATTCAGTGGCGCTTAACTGTTTGTAGTAAGGCATGGACTTCAATGTGATTAAATTTAAGCGCATGCTTGAAATTTCACTGACTTGGACGGAAGCTGGAGGAAATATCCATGGTATTTTCTAGTATATGCTCTCCTTTCACATCACAGGAATTCCTACTAGATGTAATAGTTTACATATATGAATTTTACAGGATGATATACAAGTGATTTAACTACCTGTCTGACTCTGTAGAATTTGAATGCATCACAGGTACAGAAAGCCCTCTGAACTGTGTTGCCTCTCTAAAACTCTTACGTGTCCTACTAATGCTTTGCATTTTAGAATTCCCTACATAAACCCGTATTTACAACACATCTCACTAGAAATTACTTGTGGGAAACTGTAAGTGCTTTCTGAACATGAAATAAGTCTGTTCATTTGCATCAAGTTTGTGGAAATGCTACTAACATAACTGTGGGTTACAACTATGCAGTCAGTTTATGTAAGAGCTTGAATATAAATACAGATGTACAGGTAAACCATGGTTTCCTTTGGTTTGGTTTTAAAGAATTCACCAAGGCAAAGCCTTTAAGGAGATGTTGTTTTCATATTTAACAATTTGATTCATACAGCTGACAAGATGCAGACATGCAAATTTGGTTAAAACCTGACTGCATTACATCAGTACCACTCCTTTAGGCCTCTGGCTCATCTTGAAGATTATGAACTATGACATATTGAATTAGCCCATAAACCAGGTGCACAACTGAAAACTGGATTTAAGCATGTTACCTCTTATCCCAGGCACTGTAATAAATGATTGTGTAAAGGTTCGTAGTGAATCCTAATTGTGAGATGCAGCATTTGCACGATTTAAACTGTCTTCAAACTGGCATAAGATAATATCTGTGCACGTGCAAATGAAGCGATCGCTGTGACTCAAACACTCTGTAATTTCTGCCGTTAAGAAGAACAGGAATGTTGCTGACACTTTTTAATTTCACCATTTTGAGTGCACAAGCTCAAAAGCAACTGTAACTTTAGGAAAAAACACATAGTTCAGACTGAATGGTCAATGATAAGACACTGAATATTAGGCAGTAAGACTCTACATTTGTACCACTTTATTTGAAATCATTCCCAAACCTATACTTGTTGAATCCATATATATTATATCATTTAGCTGTCATTTTATGAAGGAAGTTTGGTGTTGGATCAAAAGCTAAGGCATGTAATTAGATGTTGTAGTTAGTATTTAGAAGAGGTATTTTGGGTACACTTTTGTTTCTAATCTGGTTTAAGACCTTAAATTGCTTCACAGATCTTCCAGAATTACAACTGCCAATTTTAAAGCTGCTTTTTCAAGTAAATTCAAAAGTCTTGCACACAATAGTGATTGCTGAGCTTTTCATCTAGTAGATAGGCTCCTTGAAAAGAAAGCACAAAAAAATTTATAATTACTTTTGCAAAATTTTAAATAATGAGCTATGAACAAAATAAAAATGATGGTTTGAAAGATAACTAATGGATTGCTGGTATTGCATGGCAGCAAGTAGAGCTGTTCACATGAAATTTCTGTCATTATAGCTGTGCCAGTTAAGGGCTGGGGTAGGTATGCTCCAGAGTCCAACATTGGAAACAATATTGTATGCCAATAAAAAGTAGATAAAAGTTAGAAAACAGCATAGGTTTTGTCACTCTGAGACTCCATCATCTCTGGGGGTATTTGTCCCTGGTATCTTTGCTAGTGCACTGCTCTTTGCAAAGCTTCACAAGTAGAAGTGTGGTCTAGGGCCATTGTGGACGAACGGCTTCTAACCACAAAAGACTTTGTAACAATTATATTTCTTTTTCTCTGCTCCTGCTTTGCTTTTGACTCCGTGTGTCTCTTTGGGGGATAAGAAAATATACCCTTGAAAGGAGGTTGTAGTGGTGTTACCTTTCTATCTAGTTCCCCAAACACTTTACGTTTCAGCTTGTCTGGATGTTGTTGTCGAGCAGTAATGACCTGCAGGGAGATGTCTGCACTGAGCCCAAGTACAAGTGAAACTTCCTTAGAGGTGGTGATAAATCTGAGATGTGTTTTAGTGAAGTACCAGTAGTGAACCTGTCTCCCATCCTGAGAAAGACAGGGTTTGGGTGCCTGAAGGAGAACTTCAGGTGTCTGAAAGAGAAGCAGCAATTGTGCGCCCTCACACCAAATCCAGAGCTGCTGGGACATTTGGGGTCCCTTGGGATTCTTGGGTTTTTCCCAAGGTCATGGTTGCTTTTGAGCACATGGTCTCAGAAGGACAGAAAGTTTCAGCATACTCTTTATTCTTCTCAATAGCAGGACTTAGCAGAACACTACAAGGAGATAACGAGCCAAGCAACAAAAAGTTTATTATTGGAAGATTGTCAAGGGTTTTTTGTCCCGTTGGTTTGACAGGAGATGAAATTTTAAGAGCAGCTTAGAATCGCTCTATTTTCAGCACCTAGTAATGAAGATATTTGCCACACAAAGAAAAGTCCTGAAACAGTCTTGAATGGACATCCTAGCCTCCAGCTGTGTCTGTACTCCTCTGCTTATTTAGGAAATTGTCTTTTGCTGGGCAGCGGAATTGAGTTGGAAACTGTGAAGGAGGGAGGGAATACTGTATCGATGGGTAACAGCGAGGCTGTATGGCTTTCCATTAGCGTAGCTGATGATTCAAGCAGCTGTCAATACTTGGAACAAAATCAACACTAAAAAATTGATCTTGGACTTTGCCAGCTGGTGTCAATAACTGGAAATCCTAGGGCAAACTTTTTTAGCAGTTCAGAGATTGAAACAATTGTTTACAAATCATTTACTCAATGCAGACACAGCTGCCTCAGTCTGATGGACTCCGGCGCAGTTTCTAAGCCAGGCACTTAAATTTCTCACTATCGTTCATGTCTGATTCATCATGTCAGATGAGCTTGATTCATTTTGGCCATTGTTTCCCTGCTTGTTAAATGGATGTGATCGTAATCTGCTGGTTGTAATATCTGTCCGCCTCACTTGAGCTATTGTGCGGGTCAGTTAATGTCTGTGCTGTGAACTGCAGCTGAGTGAGAAACAATGGAGAGTGCGAGCACCAGTGAGGACATGCTCCCAGTTGGGTAGCGTTGAGAGAGAGGCTTCTTGTATGCATCCTTCCCAGCCTCCAGGGATTTGGATATAATCACGATATCCTGATGGGACGTGGATACCTCTTTCTGTCAGCCTGGCAGGCCCAGCTGTGCCTGCACCAAGGACTACACCCACCCCACCCCACCCCCCCCAAGTACCATGCCACCCCTGGTGCTGGTCCTCCACTACTAGAGCTCAGGTCCTTCTCCCTCTTCCTTCCCCTCCGTGCACCACTTGTCCATTTCCAAGGACAGTAGTTGTGTGCAGGTGACACAGTGTATCTGGAGCTGGGAACAGACAGGGGTTGTGGAGGATTGGCGTTGCCCAGAGAAAAGGGGTGACTGGGGCACAGCGTCAGCAGCATTACTCCCTGCTGCCACTATGTGGGCTGCTGCTCTCCACAGCTGCCCCACACAATCCCCTGGGGACAGGGGAGCAGTGGGAACGAGGTGAAATGCACCCTTAAGTCCAAAAGGCTTACAGGCAATTAGGTGCTCTGCTCACTATAATGCTTACTTTTCTGGGATCTGTGATGACTGGGTATTATGACGTGCCTAACTAGTATCACCCGTGGCTCCCTGCAAGGCACTTGGACACCAGACTTCTCACTCAGGCCAACATCCATCTCTTTCTTTTGTGAAGTCCCTTCGTCCCTAGCTAATGAAAGTTAACATCTGCCGTGTGGTACAATGTCTGCTCAGAATATCAAGGTGCTTCACCCGTCTCTCCTCTGGTGCAAAGAGATGCTTTAATTTGATAAAGGATTAGTTTAAGTGCAGTAGAGAGACAAAAATCTGACTTGCCTTCCATGCTGAAGATTTATTAGGTATCTTATAAAGCAATATTGTTTCCAATAAAATGAGCACAAAAGGAAATGAAATTCAGTGTTAAATAGGCTTTCTATACTGTCCTAGTAAATGATTCTAATGAACAAATTAAATAACAGAATTAAATTTTATATACACATTAGGCTTCCTGACTAATAAAGCAATTGCCATTTAAATGGGAACATTTGTTTTGAAACATCATTTTACAAAATTCAGGAGACACATCTGCCCCAGTGCTGAGGTTACAACTTTTTTAGTTTTGATGTTCTGAATTTGGTGTAGTAATAGGGTGGCAGAGAGTTGCATCAGCTATCTCACTCAAGGTGATCTTTAAGAGACACCTTGCAGAGCAGAGCCCTACTACATCATCACTGACAAAGGCACTGAAGCAGTGCCAGCTCTAATGCTCGTGACTTGCTGGGGATCCTTACTGAGGGCTGCTGCATGGGTGCGGTGTACTTCTGTGGTGGTACAGCATGACACAAGGTTGGCAAGGAAATAACATTAAAAGTTTTTGTGAGGGCTCTAAAGCTCTTGTGTATATAGAAATTTAGATGCCCTTTCTCACTGGTGATACTGGGAAATAAGTGAGCCCCTATGGAGTGACAAAGCAGTAGAGTGGTGATCCCTGTCCCTGAATTGCTATAGGATTCAGATAGGAGTGTGAAACAGGGACAATCAGGGGATCCTTAATGAAGTGGAAAGAAGCTAGTCATAATAAAAGCTTTTGTATCATCAGCTGTCATGTGTGCTCTCATGTATGCAAGGACTTGCACTCTAGTATTGTAACCTTCACAGTCTTCAATTCTGAACTATTTAGCTCTCTAACTCCTGCCTACTAATTACATCGGTGCATTATTAGCAGTTACTTATCTTCTTCCTTGTGATTGCTCGGTTACTTGAATGTGCTCTTGTGCACCAGATTCCCTCAAAGTACTTGCAAATTGTTGCTTCTACAAAAAAAAAATGGCAGCAAAGGGAGAAATCAGGAGCAGATGAATTTTGATGCGAGGGAGTTAGAATAATGAGGCATACACAACCTCAAGCTTACTTTTAACACTGAACTGGACAGTCTGTCTATATACCTGATGGAGCTGAAGAGTGCTTTGATTGATCTCAGCTTGCTTCAAATTAAAAAAAAAAAAAAAGAAGAAGAAAATAAAAGATTAAAAAAACAACCAAACAAAAAAACCTAGATAATACTGCACAGCTTCAAGCCCTGGTTGCTTGAAAAATAATTTACCCACAAATGTCTATTATTGCTTAGGATTTTTAGCAAAGAACTACTTCAGTATTTTGGTGAAATTATATATGTTAAATGAGCAAAGGTTTCTTCAGATACACTGTGTTCTAGTAAGCCTAATTTAGTACTGTAACTGTGGAGGTGATTTAGGATTTAAGAGCTGTGATGGGCTTTGATAATGAGCATTTAAGAGAAAGGGAAATAACAAAGACATCCCATCTTGTAGGCCTCTTGCATTTTGACTTACGGCAACATATTGAATTGAAGGGAATTGATTTGTGCTGCTTTTAAAAGTGGTGCAGAAAAGTCCAGGAACTTGTAAAGCAAAGACTATGAACTGTTAAGTGTTGGAGAAGTAGGTAGGAAACAGCATTGAACAACTCTGGTAGATGTTTCAAAAAAATGCCTTACTTATCAGTCGATCTCATCACAGAGTTTTGAGTATCCCAAGCCTTCATGTTTTTCTTTATCATAAGAAAACGGTATCTTCTAAAAGTAAATTATTACTTTAATAGCAGTGGAAATATGTACTCAAAAATGCCATTACCTTTCAGATAACTTCTGTGTTGAAATTTCCTTGCAGATGAATTACTCCAGAAAGAGCAAAACTATTCTGATGATGTTTTGGCCAATATGATCAGTGAACCCAGAATCAGCTATGGAAACGATGCTCTCATGCCTTCATTGACGGAAACTAAGACCACAGTTGAACTTCTTCCAGTGGATGGAGAGTTCAGTCTAGATGACCTTCAGCCATGGCATCCCTTTGGTGTTGATTCTGTTCCAGCCAATACTGAAAATGAAGGTATGTATAATAGGGGGAGAAACTACAGAATGTTTTGAGTTGAGCTTCATTTATTTCTCTTCACATTGTTCCCTTGAAAATTGACATCTTTCTGATGTAAGCAGGATAGAGGCTCTCAAATGTAAGTTTAGAACTGGTCTGCTCTGTCGGCTGTGTGATAGATGAGAAAATTGTGACTAAAATTCGGAATTTAGACACACAATAAGTTTCAGTGTTGAGCTTACTTTCCTTTGAAAACAAATCAAAATAAATTTCAGCAAATTATGAGTGACAGTCTTATAAAATATATGACAATGAGCTATGTGAGATAGATAAGTTATTAGATTTGTGCCATGATGAAATGAGTGTGTTAGTTCAGGAAGAGCTTTTTATTTGCTGGCATAAAAATTATTACGGACCCAGCACAACTCTAACATGAGAGTTGATTTTATTTCACCACTACCGCTGACTGTCTGGAATGTACTGCAAAAATGTTCCTGTGTATTAAGCAATGCAACGAGATAGTGAAAACTTTTTTTCCCAAGGCATGTTTTATGTTGCTCATGGACTAATTTATTGAATACTTTAATAATTTATGTTTAATCTGGAAATGGTAGTTTACTTAGGTGCCAGAGCCAATTAATCAGAAACCCAAGGGACTTCGATCATGTCATTCAAGTTTCTCCTGTGTTTGTTTTATCAGTTCAACTCCACTGTCATCAGTGATAAGTTAGTCATAATAGTGAAAGTTTGTTACTGTAAAGCAGCAATAGATTCAAGAGGCTGGAGAGACAGAAGTATTTTTTCAGGCAAATCATTATTTTGTGGATTTGTGGTTTGTAGCTGAACTGCACAGCCATTAGCAGTCTCCATAAGTCTTTTGAAACCACTGACTTAGGCTCTCAAAGTGAGTTTTCAGACCAGCCTTACGCAGTTAAGTCTCGTTCCAGCACAATGTGTGAGTAACTGTGGACCGTCTGGGTGCTTGGACACAAAGGGCAATGGGCATGAATTTTCCAGGTCTGGTGTTGGTGCCAGCTGAAATCAGTGGAGTTGTAACCCGATTTGTGGCCTAAGTGAGTCATCCCCAGGTGTCTGAGAAGTTTAAGATCAGGCAGAAGAAAAGACATGGCTGGGAACTGAGCAAAGGTCAATAAATCAGTGAGGCAGAAGTATACCAGGTTTATGGGGAAGAGGAGTGACTGGTCAAGAACAGGACTTAAAATAACACTTGAGAGTTAGCACTACAGGTAGGAACCAAGAAAAAGAGCAGAGGGAGCTGGAGCAAACTTGGCACACTGGCCAGCAGTAAGAACCAGAAGACAGGAGATGGTGACAAGGACTTCAGACATTTCTTAAGGGCACTTGCAGCCAAAGGATGTTCTGAGTGGCCAAGAGCAGCTGTCTGGATTGTGTCAGGTGCTGGCAAGTAGTACAAACTGCTGACCAGGCTGCCAGGCCAAACTTCACTTTCCTGGGGAATTGGCTGCAGCTCACTATGGCGCACGTGTCGAGGCTGTCAGCCAGCAGCAGACCACAGTCTGTCTGGTGGTATCTGTCCTGTGGGAATTTTCCAGTGCAGCTTTTGCTGCAGTTTTTCCATAGCTGAGGATTACAGGGCATCAATTTCTATACCCACTGCCTGCTTTCATGTAACTTGGGGAGGGGGATTTAATTACTTTTGAAGTCTGTCCTCTCAGCTTTCAAGATGTACTGATTTCAGTCACTAAGTTGAAAAGCGATTAGAGAGATGGGTGCACCCAGACATACCCACAGTTAAACAAGCCTTTTTTCCCTTCAGAAACCTGTCTACGCCCAGAATTTAATAATAAAAGATACCTCCTTCAATGTGACACTGAATTCTCATAGACAAGTATAATAAGCATGGTTCTCCTTTTAAAATGCGTGACAGCAAATAAGAAACAAAAACTTCTTCTGCCTTGAGTAAAGTACTGTTTAATTATGAATCCTGTGTATTTTAATGCACTACACCATTGCAGCACATCTTAATGTTTGCTATGGCAACATCTTTTAACTTTCATGCTTTTAATTTGTTGGGGTTTAGGTTTTTTGGTTTGTTTGGGGTTTTTTTATTTATTTCAGGATTGTATTTGACATAAAGCCAACCATTATTAGCATTTAAGTCTGCACAGTTAGAAATTATTTGATGACTTAAACCTCTTGAAGTTTTCCTTGTTTCCCTTTGTACTTCTCTGTCATGTACCCAAACCACAATTTTGTTAATGTGATCATGCTTACAGTACCTTTCTCTCTTTATGTACCCTCTCTATACCTTTGCTTGTAGTATCAAAGAGGAATTTCACAGCCTCATCTTTTAATTTTGTGTTTGGTCCCTGCCTCTTTGTTCCAGAAACTCAGGAATAAGTGTGCCATAAGTGTGCCTGTTTTCTTCTGTGGACATGGTCTGATCCCACACTTTGTCTAAATTGCTTCCCAAAATGCGTGTTTGTCTTGTTACAAAATGCTTTGGAAGTAGCAAGAAGTAAATAACAACACAATTTTTTCTTTCTCTTTCTTCCTCTTCACTGAAGGTCCTTTTGCATAGTCTGTTTTTCACACAATAAGTTCTCCTTATGCAGGGAGGTTTTTGTATTTTATCCATTACTGAGCAAGTCATTGCTCTTTCTTAACAACCATTGATCAGAAAAAAGTGTAAGTTCAAAAGTCATATGCTAGAGAAACCTCAGATACTGTAGAGTGACTGACCATTGCAGTATTAGTGATGGTCAGCATCTCTCGCTGCTGGGATGTGCTGAGCATGCCAAGAAAGGTTGGAGTTCTGAGCATCTCAGCTCCCATTAACTTGAGTGAGGGCTGAGGGTACTCAGCACCATCAAAAAGATCACAGTATGTTCTGCGTAAACAGCCTGGCACCTGGGAAATCTGCTGAGCAGTTGATCCAGCAGATTTAACAGAGACTACCAGAGGAGTTCCAGATGGCAAGCAAGTTATACAAGTCCAGTTGTTCATACTATTTTGGTCTAGTTTGAAAGCTGAAGTCAACTTTTTTTTTTAAAACTGTACTGAACACAAATCCAGAGTGCTAGAGGCTCAGCACACAGAGGTGGGTTTCTAGGTAGAATGAGAGTCTTGACTTCCTCGCTGCAAAGAGGCATGCCAGGTAAATAATTTACCTCATTACAATTTGCATTACTCGAAGAAAGAATTTCTAACAGGACCGTTGATATCTAAGAGGCAAGTGAACAGATTCTGGAGTTGGTTGGGTTATGACCTGGGATCCCACCCCCTCTGTCAGTCACAGTGATGAGACTTGTCTTTAACAAACAATTCAGAGAATGTTTAAACAAAAATGAGATTGTGGTAAAAGTGGAAGGAAATGCAGACATGAAATCTTTGTTTCAAAGTATCTAATATTCAAGATGAAGTTGAAATACTACAAAAAACACCTTAAATTTGTCATTAGTTTCCATGCCTGTTTTCTTCCATGGCCATAATCTAATTCCAGGTTCCTCAGAGATAGTAACACTGCATTGGATTGGTATGTTGAGATGTAATCTCAAGGTTTCATAACTACATTTGAAATTTTCACAATCTAAACTGCACATTTGTGCATAGGATGTTTTATGCAAACAGTTTGTTTTAGTAAAGTAGCTTTTTCTGATGAATGAGTGAGAAATAGCCTAAAAGTAAAAAGACCGTGAAAGACTTGCATAGCTCAGTAGTTTCTGAAAGTAAATTCTTCCTTGTTGTTTCCCTGAGGTAGCTTCCCAGTAAATGTCCACAGAAATTAATCCAAAGCACACTACACTGCTTTCACGGCTGAACGGATGTCTAGTGTATTAAGATACAAATTAGGTTAACAAAAAATACTGTCTGAGGGCACTGCAGAATGCAGCACCAAATTGTCGGGAAATTGTATTTTAACAATGAAAAATTCACCTTCGGAGGTGGGGGCAAAACCCCAGCAGCTGTAGAGCTGTGACACAGCCAAGATCCCTGGGCACTTTGCCAAGGACTAGCTGGATTTAATGTCTTACCCTTTGTATTTTATCATGCAATTGCAGTTAGCCTTAGTGACAAAGTATTCACCTGAATTGACATTTGTATACTGTGCTGTCCTTATGACTTGGCCCGTTACTCCCTTCCACACTGTTCTTGGTAGGTGAGCATCACATAGCTTTCCTTGCCTGATAGTTTACCAGCTTTTGAGCTTTTTGATTCATCTTTATATTTGAAAAGAGAAGCAACTGTGGTCTCTCTTCCTCTTCAGAGATGTATTAGCATTAGATATGAGGTGGGATGTATACCCTGTATGAAGCTGGTATAGTCAATCTAAGCAGGTATATACTGATTTAGTTACATGAAGCTATTTGGAAAATATTTTTTCAGTCATAATTCTGTGTGTTTCTATGCTCATGGAAGTGTGTTCAAGAGGAATATGAATCTGGACCATGAAAATGAATGCAATTCGTGTAATGATAAACAGTACGTCTTAAGAGTTTTGGTTATTAATACATGCTGTAATAGGTTTACACTTCTTCCCTCTGTATTAGCTGTTGTGAGGTGTTGTGGTCCAGTGGGGCTGATAGTGAGGAAGCCCACAGACAAGTTAACTGCTGTTTGTGCGTACATCAATATCAGGGACAAGTGCAAGCAGGTTTTAAAATGCAACTGATATTCAAAAGGTGGCAGCTCAGGGCTGTCCTTTCTCTCAGACTCTCTTTGTACCATGTTGCCCAGGGCGTTCTGCATTTAAGCAACTGGAATCACGATCTGCTTTGGAAGACCCTTGGCCTCTGAGCTTTTGCCTCCAGTTTTCACCCTGCAACTGGTTTGTGACCTTGAGCCGGTCATTTCACTTTTGTGTCAGTTATGAAATGTGTTGGTGATGTTTGCCTTTTCCCCTGTAAAGTGCTTCCAAAGCTATAGATGACAAGAGGAATTATTGATCATTAATCCTTTCACCTAACTCCACAAATACTGCATTACCCTGAGGTGAGGTCCAT
Organism: Ceryle rudis; assembly: GCA_033439905.1. Taxonomy (NCBI): domain Eukaryota; kingdom Metazoa; phylum Chordata; class Aves; order Coraciiformes; family Cerylidae; genus Ceryle; species Ceryle rudis. The sequence continues at coordinate 65,375 of JAAGNO010027369.1, forward strand.
GCTACTGTACAACAGAAACTTCATCCTTTTCTCCCCTCACCTACTCCCACTGGTATTGCTACCCACAACCTGTTCTCTGTTTGCTGTAGCTATGGACATATAAGGTTACAGAGTGCTAAGAGAAAGGGAAATATAACCCCATAGCCTTCTAGGGAGGAGGTGGGGTCCAAGGTGATGGGAGAGGGTTCTTCAGGAGCAGTTTGGATAGTGTTGGTCTTTGGTTGTTTCTTCTCTTCAATCCTTTCCACTGAAAATTACTGCTCACGCGCCTGAGGGTTGTTGCAGACAATACTGGAAAACCTATCAAAAGAATGAAATACAAAAATACTCAAAACTGTAGTTTTTACTTAAGGATGGAAATTGGTTTTTTTATAGCACTATGTAAGGAAAGCAATTACATGGTCTGCTAATGCCACACTGAACTGCTGTGAACGAAAATGGTTTGATGGCTTGTCTCTGCAGCACCAGACCTACAAGGTCTGTGAAAATTTTGCCCTTTTGTTTGTCAGACCCACAGGAACACTAAGCAAGTGACACAGACTTCCTAAGGAGATAGGGAGATAGGCAGTCCCCTTGCTTAAGACAGCATTATCATCAGGTTAGCTTGATTTTCTGATGACAAGTACAGTGAGACTCAAGACTATGATTTTGTCAGGTTTCTTATTTTATTGTGGCTCCCTGAGTGCTGATTAGAAGGTTCATACTTGAATCCTGAAATTCAAAAAAAAAATTAAAAGGGTGGGGTGGAATCTGAATGTTTTAATGGACTTCTTCACTTAACTGAGGCAGTAGCTAATGACTCAATTCTAAACGTTTTGCACATGCTATTTTCTGTTACTGCCAGTGAGCTCCATCAATCTTAGGTTTCATCTGGTAAAGCCTTAATACAGCAATAAAAGAGTTCTAAAGCTATCTATGATGCACAATTGGGTAGAAAGTGATGTTTCTCCTTCACTTCCCTTTCAAAAATCAGAAGGCAAATTTATGGTGTACAGATCAGAGCATATTAGAATAAAGTATTGATTGTATTTTCCAAATATACTTTACTTTTTTCAAACCTCATAGCTAGTGCTCGAAAGAATCTCTATGGAATGGAAAAAGAAGTCAGGATTCAGTGGGTTTGTAAGTCAGTATTGATCAAGACTGGCTGTAAGAACTCACTTATGTCTATTTTTGCTGACAGTTCTGATCAGGCAACTGGAAAAAGTTTGCACGTATTGAATATAGTTTCGCTCTATAGACAGAAATTCTTTGATCCTGATGGTTTCTCACTTTAAGTGGTAACCAGAATAAGATGTAAAATTGAGCTGTGAAGCTTGCCTTTTGAAGTTGTGCCCATCCCTTGCTTTTATTTCCAGGATTAACTGAAGGCAGATCTCTTGCTGTTGCTTTGGTGTGTTTATGCAATGTGTCTCTCCTGCACTGTTGCAATGAAAGAGCAGTTGACTTTATCATTTTGGAGGATTTTGTTTATTTTTTATTTGCTTTTTTGTTTCTTTTCTGCACATGCCCAGTTGAGCCAGTTGATGCCCGCCCAGCTGCAGACAGAGGACTCACCACACGACCAGGTATATAACTTGCATGGCTTTTACCTAACCTGTGTTTTCCCAGCATGCATGTGGTCTGCTTGAGCTGGAATTATCACCTTTTCCTTGGTATAACCCTCTCTTAAAATGTAATGCTATTCCATGAACCAGGGAAGAGTTCCCACACAAACCCCCTCAGCCTGTGTGAGTGCTGTCTTTGTCAAGCGTGTTTGGAATCCAGAGACCCAGGACTGAGACTCGTATCAGATTGTCATCCCTTCTAGCAATAATGCTTTGGTAGGTGCAGGCTGCACTAGACACGGTACCTCATAGTGCAGAGAGTACTTTTAATTTGGGAATGTATGATAGAAATGTGAAATCCCCTATGTAGAGTGTACAGTTTCTTGTAAATAGGTGCTAATAAAGAATTCATGTGTACATTTTTAAGATTTCAGGGGACATCAAGAGATGTGCTGAGATATTTGTTGTAGCTAACTACAGATATCTAGAACCTGGTACATGCATTCTCCCCCTGGATTCACTGAGGACACCTCTATACAGCTATTCTAGGATAGAGAGGGGTGGTTATTTGGTCTTTCTAGGTACCTATGTCTTCCTACTAATTTCAGAGTAAGAGCAGATGACCAGCTTGAGTCAGGCTGCAAATACTTGGAAAAGTTAAATGGGACAAATCCAGTTTTCAAAAGTAAAACCTTGCTTTTCATGCTGGTTTTTTTTTTTTTTTTTACACTGTAGGTTGGTTTTCCCCATGTTTTTGTTCAGGATTATCTTATCCATTAAGAGGAAACAGCCTTTTTTGTTCAGAAGAGGAACCCTAACACATAGTGAGATTAGATCAGTATATTTTAGGGTCAGAATTATATCAGTGTCACATTGTCATTTTATTTTTTTTTTTTCATGTTAGGTGAAACTGATAGATCTGTGTTTTTCCAATCATCTTTTTCCTCCGAAGATCCATTACATAACATTATATGCAGCATCCCTCTAGCATGTTTAAATCTTTCTAATAACTCACCAGTGTTTACTGACTACAGAAATCACTATAATGGGGAAGTAAAATGAGCTTCTATGTTACAGGAGTTGGCATACATGTTAAGGCTGGCCAGATGATGTGCTTCTATCATTGTCTTAGGAGTCTGATGTCTTTACTTGTGTTTAAAGTCTTAATTCATTCTATGAAGAGAGCTTGGAAACAGGTACATAGCTAGCTGTACAACAGTGCCAAAAATCGTAGGATCAGGAACACCCTCCCCCCAGTCACTGGGTTATCCCTGCCTTCTGGATTAGGTTTCTCCCCCGAGAGCAGTAGAATTTTCATTACAAATGAAACATGAATGTGTCCAATAGTCCAAATTTTGTGATGCTAGTTCAATCTAGCCATTTTCTTGTAATATAGCTTGCTATTGTTAACTGGTTTAATTTCAGTTGTCTTGAAAAATGTGCTGTTATGAGGCCCATATTTTATTACTAAAGATTATTGCTTCATCCCTTCTATTCCCCCACATGTACATGGACAAATCTTCAGTGTCCTTTCTCTAGAGAACAGATTTTCTCACACTGTCGCACTCTGGTTTCAAGAGTGAAATGATGTGGTTTAGTCCCCTGTATCAGAGTGCTTTGTCAGTTGGGGTGATACAAATAGTACTGAAAGTGTGGTTTGCACGGGTCATGATTGATCTTCATGAATGTGTACAATAGACTACTAAGGAGAGGTGAAAAATATTTCAGCATGTGACCATTGCAGCTTGAAATTACAATCAAATACCACAGCTTCTGCACTATGAATCACATGGGATATTTCCTCAATTTCCTGCTCAACTGCAGAAGGAGTGCTATCCAGAGACCTGTGCTGACTTTGTTGCTTTTAGCACAGTGTTTAAGTCCAGTAAAGGTCCATCCTCTGCTTTTGGCACAAAGAATGAACCTCTCTAGCCTTGCATGGATGCACACTGCATTCCTCTGCGCAGAGGGATGGTTGGAAATTACACAGCATAAAGTGAATTAGGGAATTTGCCCCTTTACAGTAGTACTAAACTTATCACAATGGTAAGCAAAACATGATCTTTTCACTATTCCTGGGAGACCTTGAAGTTCCTTACATCTTTAATCACCAGATCCAGACTCCCACAAATTGGTCCTTACTGATACAGATTCTGGAATAAATCATGGGATCCACCGGATTTTTCAACAAAAACAAATTCTCTGTGATAAAATTTCAATTTAACAAAAAAAAACTGATACCAGTCTGAGTAACTTCATGAAGAAGAGGAAAGTAAATGGATCCTTAATTAAACTATGAAATACAAAAGGGATTCTGACAGTTGAAACATGCGTGTTTTAGAATTGTTTTAGTTGCTAATCATAAAAATTTTATGTTAGAGGTTAAAAAAGGAAAAGAGATACTTTTTCTGCAGTCACTGTCCTTTGGGGATAGTCAGTTTTTACAGGTTGTAGCTATTCTTTACAGAAAAAAGAGCCCGAAAACCAAGAATATTGTTCTAGAATGAAAAAGTATTAACAAGAGACCTCGCGGCAGGTTAATACCTGCTCATAACATTTTGGTTGGTATTAATTGCCCAGATTCTTGTTGATTCCCTGAAAGATATCCTCTTTTCATGGTCCCGCCTTTCCAGTTTGTGCTTCTACGTGTTTTTGGTCAAGTGAACAGGGTGCTGACCTGATTCTTCAGGGTGAAAATACAGATGTCATGTCAACCTGCAACAGTCCAAGCCTTGGAATAAGAACAAGTGAATATTTTGTAGCTGTTCAAAATCCTTGAACAAAATCAACTATGAAAGGATCAAAATCCTTGAACAAAATCAACTATGAAAGGATTAAGATAAACACATACCCTGTTTTATTCCTGTCCTTTTTTTTTTGTTTTGTTTGTTTGTTTGTTTGCCACTGTTCATTCACACAATCATTCTTAACAATTACCACTATGGTTTTCTTAAAAGTAGATGAAAATCATGCAGTTGATCTTTGTCCCTTTCCCACAAGAGAGAGAAATTGGTCACAGTACAGAAAAGTAGGACAAGTACTTAGTTGTTAGTGGTATTTGTGCTAAGTAGAATCTTGTTACTTCACCACATTGTTCTCTCTCTTTCAAAATATAAATAAATTTAAGACTGTGAGCAAAGTCAATAAATGTGAAGAATTGTCCAATCCATAGTAGAAAAGCAGAAAAGATTTTGAGTAAGGACTAAGCTTAAAGCATTTACTAACATTTAAGCCAGTTATCCAAACCTCTGCCTCCGTTGCATGCCACCTTGGCTATCAGCAGTTGAACCTTGAAGTTGAATCAGAGTTAGATCAGTCCCACGAGGAGAGTAACGTCAGAGGAAGCCCCATTTCCTAGCATAGATACAACTTGTGTGATCCACACGAGTATTTGAAATGGAGCCTAGTGCTTCCACACGCTGTCCTTCACCTTTTTAATTCACAAATCTGGGAACAGAAATAAAAATTATGCCTAAATCACTTTGTTGTCGTCTCTTTCCTGAAAAGGAAGTAAACAGAGGTAATAAAAAGCTTAGAGGGAAGGAAAATAGTGAGACGTATTAAGCAGTCATCAGTTAGCTGTTTTTTAATTCAGCACAAAATTATGAGAGATTTATGGCATGTTTCTTGCTATTTGTAAATTGCTTCATACAGGGAGATGTTAGAAGACTTCACTCCAGCCTGAGAATTTCCATAGGAAGAATACATAGAAAGACTACCTCTCTACTTGATAGCCTCAGAGTAGCAGCTTTTTCAGTTGTGTTTCCTTCTCCCCTGTGCCCCAGAGGTCATTTTTTCATGATGAACATTTAATTTCTTGCAGCTGAATTTTTGGTCTGTGTTTTGTAGTAATTTTTTTTCTCTGTGTTTATATATAGAAACAGATGCACAGGGAAAGACACATATAAAAATGTGATTAGATATGCATAAGCAAGCACCTTTTTTACTCATGTTAATTCAGCAGGTCTGGCCTGTGGAAATTGAGTAAAGATTAGAAAACCTGCCAAAAGAATCCATCCAAAAGGATGGAGGTTGCTCAGTATCAGCAGATTTTCTGAAATTTGAAGTGATAAAGTAAATAACCAGTGCTCTGTTCAGGGTAGATCATATTCTCATCTGTTGCACAGTGGCAGCTGTAATTAGACTATTAGCAGCTGTAATTATTTTACTCACAGGACACCCGTAATTCACAGTGCAAGGATTTTATGATATTAACTGTGTTACTTACTTCCATGTAGTATGGTTTGGGGTTTTGTTTGCATTCTCCCAGCTCTTTGTTAGTTGATTGTTTTTGCAGACAGTAATTTTAAGGAGACATTGCACGTAAAGCTAAAAATGCTTCTCTGTCTCTGGCCCTTCCGTTGATAAATCATGACGTGTCCATCTCTGTTAAATTATATAGAAGGCTGAGGGATTTCTTTTATACATGGCTGCAGAGGCTCTGTAAGCCTAATGGCTCTTCTGCAGAGTCATTAGCACATATGCTGCAATCCTGTATGAGGTGAGGGCATAGAGCAGCTTAGTGAATTATTTATGATTTTCTTGCCAGAAGTTGCCAGGGTTTTTTTCACGTCTTAGTGATGTTAGCTCAATACAGATGTCCTAAGCCAGCTGTCTGCAGCTATCAAATAAAAATCATAAATGGATTTTTTTCCATTAGATTATTTTGGTTGGCTTTTTAAATAAGATTGTTATTAACTGTTAACACAATCATATGTGCATATGCACAGCGTCTGCATTGGTATGCCAGAAAGATTACCAAATTTTACTTTTCTGATTGTTCATTTTTACATACATGTAAAATAACCTCTGGTATTCCGAGAAAGAATTATTTCATACTAAATTTTAATTACATTATGTTTTTAAAAAAAGATAACAGTCCTTTTTGCACTTATTTTCTGCATTATCCAGTTTGAGATCCATGAAGTAAAAGCAAACCACTATTTTACTAACTTCCAAGGACAGACCTGATAGTTTTCATTCCACGCACTTAAAAGAGCTTACTCCTTAAAGATATTTGAATTGTCTTTACAAATCTGAATATATAATCTTCATTTTAATGAGGGAGTATACAATGTACATTCTTCTTTCATTTAAAAATGAAATGTCCTGCACAAAGTTACAGAGTCATATAAAAGCAGTAGCTGTAATTTTAGTGAGAACATGCAGCTGTCTACCTGGGTAACTGTTGAAACACTGCATTCCTTTCCATCCACCCTTTTTATTTTCAGTGAAGCTTTACCCAGATGAAGGTGGTTCCGACACTTGTAACAGGCCTTGGTTCAAAAAACCTTCTCTTGTTTGTGCCGTTACTCAAACACAGTTCATGGGCATGGAGCTATATGTTTGCTTGACTGCAGTCATTATATCTGTTGTTTAAATGTGCTACCTCTGGTTTTATCGTGCACAGGAACCATTCAGGTCTGGTAGTTTTTGACTGTGCTTCTCTTGGAGGTTTAATTTTTAACTCCAAGAGAAACTGAAATACCACAGGCACAATTAATGCTGTTTAAGGTCCCTGCAAAACAAAATCACAAAATCTTGCTAGACTGTTACTTAATAGGTAAATGAAGCAATTATGAGCAGTGTAGTAGATAACGTACATCTAATTATGTCCTTGGTGGAATTCATTGTATCTTCTTATCCTTCTTAAAGCCTAAATATGTATTTACACAAATGGAAAAGCTCATCTGTGTGAGAATACAGTGTTCCCCAAAGCAGCTCCTTTTTTTCTATTTCATATGAGTAGTTTTTAACTCTGTTATGATTTTTTTATATATATATACATACTCTTTTTTTTGTATTTTTCTTTCTTTAAGGGCAGGGAGCAATAAGGTTTGCATACACTGCTCATTTTGATGTTAGGATGTGTGTGTATGCATGAGTACACATGCATGTATAAAAGCAGTTAATATTAACAGCAATATAATGAGAAGCCCATCATGGATGGCTCATTTTGTTGGATATTACTAGATGCTTTTTTAAGCCCGTGTTTTCAATGGCTTAGTAGTCTTACCAGGTTTTTTAAGGAGCTGCAAGTTAATACATCTACCAGCTGAATTGTTGCATTTTTAAATTGAAGTTATTGGGAATGCAACTCCCTAAAGATAGGATGTAATTCAGAAGAAAAAGCACTAATAATTACCATTATTTGTGAATTTGCAGTGAGACCACTGGTCTCACTTCTTTTCTTTTACACTGTTTTTTGTGGTTTTGTTCTGTGTTTTAGACATGGTAGTGAAAAAACATTATTCTGTGTCAGAATTCAGTTTGTTGTCAATAACTTATATGCTTGTCTTCAGTGCAATAGTAGAGTGGTAGTAGGCAGCACTTAGGTGTTTGCAGCTTACCTGAACCACGCACCTCTGATAAAAGTTTTGGAAAGTTTTTCCTTCTTTTCAGTTACTGAAAAATAAATCTTGGATTTTAGCATAAAAATAAATAATTAAAGAGAAGCCTGTTAACTAAAAGTCTAAATTCTATAACGTAACATGGTGGAAAGGGCCCGTGGAAAGGTATAGCCCCGCTCATGGCAGGTATTTAATTGATTCCAGTGAAGAGTTACGCTTCTCTTATTATGTAATCAATTATTTGCAGAAGACCACCAGTTTACCCTAGTCATACTTTTAAAAAAGTCTTTTTCCTCATTTGTAAAGGAGATAGGAGCAAGGATATCTCTCAGGTTTGTTAGTGCAACAAAAGATTTTTCTGTTTCTGACTTTTTTCCCATGCTAGCTGCCAAAGACGTGGTTTAGTAAGTCTAAAATCATTAACTTCCTCATACCAGGTCCTACTTTGTGTTCAGACCCCATGGCATATTTGTAGATTGGTGATTAAGGCCAAGTTGATCACCAGACCTTGGTCATATGACCCAAAGCAAAAAAGTTCTGCCGATCTCAAGGGAAAATATTTTTTTAACTTGCTGCGTGCTGGAAGTATGGCTGTTGTGCTGCTGTTTGATGGGAATAGAAGGAAGGAAGGGAACCCTCAGAGAAACGTGGCTTTAGGAAAGACTGAACCTGCATTTTTCCAGGAGCTGAGACTACTGATGAACTTACCACCCTCCATCACTCATTGATGTGAAGGCTCCTAACCTGTTCTGCCTTCTGATATGCTGCTGTAATTCCTACCTGTGGCATTTGGTTCTGTTTAACTGAAGCTAACAAAGATCCATGGTGTAAGCTATCGTAGCTGGCTTTCACTGAACGTGCTCAGACCCCAAGAGCAGAAGTACCCAAGCCTGTTATCCTGCCTCTAGTGGTGGTGCATACAGGATACTTACAGACTTCACCTCTGCCACTTCACTCCAGGGGCATCCTCTGAGCTTTTGGCAGCCAGCATTTGATAGACTCCCAGGATTGGAAATTGTATTTTCACCGCTCTGTTTAGTAACCGTTCTCCTTTGCATTTGTTCATTTTTATTTTGAACATCCTCATGATATGTGCCAATGACTTCCACAGTCCAGTTATGCCAAACTATATATATATACATATACACTTTGGGTTTTTATTTTTTAATCTACTGTGTCATAGCCATGTTGGTGTCCTGTACTTTCTTAGGAGAAATAATGAATAACCAGTTCCTGTAGACTTTCTCCTTGTCATTCACAGTCATAAGGGCCTCTGTAGTGTTCCCTCCAGTTGTCTTTTCCAGTCTGAAGACTACCAATTTGTCTCGACCTTCTTGTACAGAAACCATTCTATACCAGTGATTGTCTGTTTCTCCCTGCTTTGTGTCTTTTCTAGTTCTGCCTTCATTTGAGGTGGGGTGACCAGAATGGATAGCCAGATATAAAATGAGGATGCATCATATATACAGTGGTGTAACAATGTTTTCTCTTTTCTCTATCCCTTCATGATCACTCCTAGCTTTCTTGTTGCCCTTTTGACTGCTACTGAGCCAACTGCCCACAGAAAGTTACCCACAATGACTGCAAGGCCTCTGTCCTGGGTGGAACAGAGCTAATTTAGAGCCTATTGTTGTGTATGTATAGTTAAGGATGTGTATCCCTGTGAGCACCACTTTACATTATATCAACATCGAATACAATTTTCCTTTTATTGTCCACTCAGAATTTGTAGTATCCTTCTGCAGTTCTTTGAAGCTGGTTTTAGTTTGACTGTCCCCTTTTTTCCTTTTTCTTTTTTTTTTTTTTTTTTTGTCAGCAAACCTTGTCACATCACTGTTCACTCCCTTATCCAGATCACTTTACAACCAGCACAGCACAGATCCTGTGGGACCCTGCTGGTAACTTTCCTCCATTGTGAAAAATGGCTGTGTATTTCCACTTCAATTTTCTATCTTTTAATCAGTTGTGGGGACTCATGAGGGACATGCCCTCTTAATCCTTGTCATCATAGCTTCTGCCAGAGCTTTGACTGGGAAATTTTTCAAACACTTTTTGGAAATCTAGGTTCACTCCAAGCCAGATCAGTTTCCCATGTGCTTCCAAACTCTTCCAGTGACCTCTAAGGTTTGGGAGGCAGGCATTCCCTCAACAAAAGGCAAGTTGATTCTTCGAAGATGTATCTCATATAGATATGGGTATATTCTAATCAATATTTACACCTTCAGTGAATGTGCCAGATGTAGCAGTAGAGTTGTGCAGTTCCCTAGGCCCTTGCCTTGGGGGAGTTTCCACGTGGTGCTTTTGCCAGCATGCCTACTGGGCAGCAAGTATGGCTGTGGACGGTGGTGAGCAGCTGGGAACCAGCCGCCTCTTCAGCTGCGGGCAGGGAACCACATCTCGGGAAAGCTCTTTCCCTCAAGCTATTTAATGTATATGAAGCACTACCGTTACACTGTTGTTTTTTCCCCTCTCCTTTTAATCCTAAAAACAAAAAGGGGGTGAGGGCTTTGAAGAGTCAAGCCTCTGTGCAGCCAGAGACACCTTCTCGTTTTCTTTGCTTCCCATCAGTGCAGGTATAGGGGTTGTTTAGAGATGAGGTGCAAAGAAATGTAAACAGTATTCTTACTTTAGCTTGGAAAACTACCCACACCTGCTTCAAGCTTAGAAAGTTAAGCCTCTTTGCAGATACCATGTGCGTTTTATTTCCTTCAACTCCATTTCCTCTTGCGTTTCATTGACAGAACATCATGGTTTGTTTTCAAACTGCAATTCCTTAAGTATATTATGGTTCTTGCATTTAGAAATGAACTCTCCTATATAAATACCATAAAATACTTGTGTCAGTACTGTAGTGTGGCATCAAAAATTAGGTACTTAATAAAGAATTTGAGATCTTTAAGTGCTTTATTCCTTTAAAAAAAGACAATAAGGTAGATTTTATGGGGCGGTCAGACTGTTCAAGAAAATAATCATAAATATTTTACTGCATGAATATGGTTCTTGTTCTCTCCTTTGTATAGTTTACTGTGAAAAGAAAGATCAAAAGTTTAGAATGGGATTGCCCATACAGTCTTGGGAAGGTCTGTTCTTGCTGACTCATAATACAAAAATAAAGCAGCATTTAGCGAAGAAAAGAAATTGCATATTCAAAGGCAATAAAAGGGCAATAATTCTTGCATTGAGTACTACTTTAGACTGTGGATGTCATTGGCACATGGATATCTTCAAGAATTTATTGAGAGTCCAGGGAGATGATGGAACACGAGAGCAGTCAGTAGTGCTGAGAATTTTAGAAGAGGTTCTTCCTCTGCTTCAGAGCTTAAGGTCAGCCCTAAATACTAAGAATCAGAATTAAGGCTTGGAGAGAGGACTTGGAGTGATAAAATGCTGAAATAAATATAGACAAGGAATATGAACCAGTTTGTTCTTACTGCATTAGATATGGTGAGGAAATAACTCATATAAACATCAGGCTTCTGCAGTGTTTGTAATTCCAAGAAATATAAATGTCAGTCACTTGGTACTGAGAAGGAAAATAACCAGCTACCTGAATACCCATATGTTCTCTTATAAGCTAGAGCCAGCTTTTCAGGACAAAACATTCATAGATACCTGTATACAACACACTGCTTGGCTGTTGTAAATTTGGCTTATTCTCCTAAGGCTGTTTTCCAAGAGGAAATCGTGGCCTTCTTTCCAGTTAGACAAGTGCAGCATCTCCCCTTCATGTAAGGGGAGAACAGGACTGGAAATTATCTACAATTAAAATTGCTGCGAGCTTGTCTTTACTTGCTATGTTTTATGTTTCTAGTCAGGTGGACAGTTGCCGTCTCACAGGCAGAAGTCAAGACTTAAATCATATTAATTCTGAGCAGTCTGAAATCAGAAAACAAATATGAACTGTGTAAACTTAAACATTTTAATAACTCTTGTGCATGTTTGTGCAAAATGTACAGACAGGATCAAGAAAATACAATATCTGAGGTTCTCCACATCACATCATGGGTATGTAGGTTTTTTCCCCTCAGAGCAGCCTGAGCTTAGGGAGGAGGAAGATTTCAGCCTAAACACCAGATTTTCTTGACACTGCTAAAGAGGCTGTCAGAGCAGATCTGTCTGCGTCCTGCAAACCAATTCAGGAGTTGGCTGTTGGTCCTTCACAGCTTAGTTCTTGCTGTGTTTCATGCTGAAAGCCTTTGATGCTTGTACCAACATAGCTGCAGTGGCTTAAGGAGCATCTAACAGAGGAGAAATTTTACCAGCTCATTCTGTGTCACCTCAGAGGGGCTGAAACATCAGATGTACCTCACTTTCCTCTCCATTCCCTTTCACGTTGCATCACACCTCCTCTGTGTGAATGACACCATTGCCTTCTACTTTAGTAGTGGTGGAGGTAAGCAGAAGTGTAATTGAGTCAAGGACTTTAATGAATTGTCATTGCGGTGCAATGCAGGTTCCGGGTTGACCAATGTTAAAACAGAAGAGATATCTGAAGTGAAGATGGATGCAGAGTTCCGGCATGACTCAGGATATGAAGTTCATCATCAAAAGCTGGTGAGTGAACAAATGGTGCTTTCCACATGTACAATGGAGTCTTGAGCTGGTGACCACTTTTGTGAATGCTGAAAGTGGCAACAACAACTTTGCACATGAACAGGTAATTTCTGGAATAATTTCAGCAGAGATGATGGAAAGCCATCAAGTCTCACATGAGAAGAAATTCTGACAGTTCTTGCTCTTGCACTGCCACATGACTGGATGTGGTCATGGGGGCAGTGCTTGTCCCACAATCCATCTGTCATTGTCACATAACTAAAGAGATACAGAGGAAGGAAAATGCTAAGTAAGTTGGAAAAAAAACCCCATGTTTGAAGGAGACACGCAGCATGCTGCAGCAAGAAATAGAGTGACGCTGTTTCAGGAATAGATTCCTTTTCTGTCAAAACAGATGGTAGATGGTGATGGTGCATGAAGGAGGCTGAACTCCATGGAGCATAACCTTTCACAATATTGGCTGTTTCGGTTAACGGGATATTCTCCACTGGCCTTAATTTTAATTTGTGCTTGGCTGTATCTGTGTGGTTTGTTCCTTTAAGGTATATTAAATTATTAACAGGTGAAGGGCAAGTAGGAGCAAAATATTGCTCCCCATTTCTTCTTCTGATCACAAAACTAGCAACTAAAAGCAATGTAGGTAAGAACAAGCATCTTCTAAAAACTTTTTTCAGTTCCCTAATAAGAAATGAAGAACCCATCTAGTAGTATTGACTATAAACCTTTTCTGCTTCCTCTTTTGTAAAGGTGAATTACATGATGAGATTTCAGTTCTATGACTTTCAATATCCTAATATTAAACTTGAAAGCTTTTTTTCTTAATATATTCTTAAAGCTAAATAGTGCTGAAAATTGAAATTAACATGGGACTCAAATTTGCATTTGAACTAGGCAATCACTGCGTGAAAAGATATTCTGCCATCTCTTTGATGCCGAGAACTGAGAATTCCCAGTTTGACAGGCTAATCCAAAATGCATTAGCACTAATTTGGGAAATTCTGACGTGCTTAGCTCAGATGAGTTAAACATCCTGATGGAGCAAACCCATGCAGTTTACTGAAGGAAAGGAACTTGGGGGAATATGTTTCAGACACAGGAATAATTGATCCTGTGTCATGAGTACTTCCCAGCAGCAACCTTTAATGTTTAAATGGTTTGATACCGTCCCGAGCCATTTGGTGCTGGAAACTACCCTTGCAGTGGTGGCTGGTAGGAAATGTATTGCAATCCCTGCAGCTGGGTAATCTGTGTCATGCTTAAAATGGGACCTTTCTGGCTTTTTTAAGAGTTTTATGCCATATATATTATTGATAGGTACAACCATTATTAGCTGATGCCCTTCTCCATTAGCTTTCATTCAGAAGCAGTAAGCAGAAAATACTTATATCTGTGTTTTCCTTCTCCTGTGCTCTGGTAGGATTTGCTTAAATAGTCTCCTTAGTATATTGCTTTTAATTCGGCTGCACATTGTATTTTGCATGCAGACTTCTGAATTGAGCTGAAATTGCAGTTATTTTCTCCTTTATAGAAGTGTTTACATTTTAGCTGTACGTTCAGTTGATTTTCATGGCTCAGAGTGCTTAAGGCTTTCATCTGTTGCACTTAAGTATTAGCTGGAGCATTTCACAGTGCTCCAAAACAGTATGGTAACAGAATTTCAGTCCTGGGCAGGTAAACTTGATAGAAGAAATTATTACTTTGCATTAGCTTATGCCAACACTGTCCATTGTGTGTACTTCCCACTGAATTCTTAACTTTAAACACATTTCTTGCTTATGAGTAGGAACAATATAAATATTTATAGGGCATGCTTTAATACCTCTCTGAGGAAGATTGTGTTTCTTAAAGAGTGCAAATGTTATACAGCTCATTATCATTCACAGCTGGATTCCTGCTTCCCTCTGCATTTTTCTTAAATACTTATCAAAGTATTTAGTCTTTCAGAGTGAGGTAGTCATATAATTCTGTGAATGTAATTTATTCTCTGATCCTTTTTGCTCATTTTGGTTAAAAATATTAATAATAAAAGCCTGGTATTGACAATGTATGCATAGATGTAAAATAATCCAGCATGTTCCCTGAATACAAAGCAGGACAGTGAAAACAATCACCCACTTTTTGTACTTGCTGCTGTTTCTAAAAGATGGTCTTATTAAATGCATAGTAAGACGTCTTGCTGTCCACTGATTTGTCTAATCAGTACCCATAATTCAAGTGGATCTTCTCACTTTTTCACACAACTGTCATCTCATCTAGGTCTCACTCTAGATTGTCCCTTTACCCTGCAAAATCGCGTTCCTTTGTGGTCACTTAAATCAGCATGCTCCTGTTTTTTAGACTCTTGTATGTTTGATGTGAGAATTTTCTCCCAGCTGGTTGTCTGCAAGTTTTACTGTTGTCCTACAGGTCTTCACTTCTCCTTTATTGAAGAAATGTATCAGACATAGTCCAAACAAGCCTTACAGGTGTACATTTATAAGCATTGTCATGATTAGCATTCTAAAAGTAAGGAAATCTGTATGCTCCCTGATTACTCCTCTACAAGCTTATCAGTCATTTTGCAATTAGTTTGACTCACCTAAGAAAAAAAAAATCAGCTAATACCTAAGACCCATGTGAAGCAGAGACACAAGTCTTCCCCTTGGCCACAGCACTGCTACACTGCAGGCAATACAGATTTCCCAAATTGCTCTTCTCCAATTATGAGAGCTTTGTGATACAGCAATCCAGTTTTAAATAATTAGGGTGACATGCAATGCTGCTTAATTACTGATACTTCATTAGGCTTTATATTGCTGTGGCAGCTAGACGGGTTCGCCATATACTCAGTGAACTTTTTATTAGCTACCTTCTTTTATTTTTCTTTGGTAGGTGTTCTTTGCTGAAGATGTGGGTTCAAATAAAGGTGCCATCATTGGACTAATGGTGGGAGGTGTTGTCATAGCAACAGTGATTGTCATTACTTTGGTGATGCTGAAGAAGAAGCAGTACACATCTATTCATCATGGAGTTGTGGAGGTAAGAAAAGACTGCCAAGACAACTGGTGTCACATGTACAACACAGTCAACACACTGCTCTATAAATACACTTACAAGTGAAGAAACTGTGGTTTTGGCCAGCCTAGTGTTCCAAGTTAGAATGGCTGTATCTGGCAGAGTGGAATCAAACTGCCTTATTTTGTAAATGCAGATACAATATAAAACATATTAAGTTGAGTGTAAAACCACAAGAATATCTTCTGGAACTATCCCACATCAATCAGCTCTTAATATGAAACTTTATTTTATAGGAATATTTAACAATAGCCAATGAGCAGATACTGCACAAGAGGAAAAATCTCATTTTAATGTTGTTGGGAATGCACATACATGAATTTATTTATCTTGCAAATAAACATTTGAGGCAGGTCTTCTGTGGATTGTACTGTGCATTGCAAGGATTTTCCCTCTACAGATACTTGATTACTTTTTGTTCTCTAAACAAGATTTTCTTCTGCCACCAACAGCTTTTGATTTATAGCTAATCTGAAACTCCTGGATTTGAGAAACAAACAATATCTAAGATTCTTATGTGATTTTCAGGATGAAAACACTTGTCATTTCCCAACCTACCAAGTAAATTTGTGGTCAGTTTGCAGTAAATAAATAAAATACCTCATCTGTTGCTTGGGTATAAAAAAGGATCTCTGTAAGTAGAAAAATTTAATTATGAGAACCGGAAGAGGCTTCATGTAACTTTTTTTTTCCTCTTGTGTATTGATACCTAGTTTGCTGTGTGAGTGTCTGGTTGGCAGATAGTACTCATATAAGCCAGCACTTGAAACATTTGTATGTTTTTGCCTTCCATAACTGGTATCTTAAATTTATAATTGAAATTAAGTCTTGTTCAAGTCCACAGTTGTTGTGGTTTCACCTTGAGTCAAATGAATCTTGCTTTGGTATTGCCAGAGACATAGATGCTTCCTGATGTGCATGTATGCTACCATCTGTGGCAATGAAGGGTCTTAAATATAATTGAATACGCCTTTGTCTTAAGCCTCTGCTTGTGTGTCCCTGTATTCATCCTGTGGTTGCCCACATATTGTTAAACCTTCCGAAGAGATGGCCAGAAGAGCACCACCTGTTTGGGGTTGGTGAGCAGACAGCAAGCCATGCAGAATTTGGACCAAAAGACAGAAAACAGCAAGCAAGAATCTCAGCTTTGACTTGCCATATGAAAGCTTCCAGTCCATTTTGTAGAAAATTGAAACAGTTTGTAGTTTTTAACCATTGACTTGATAGCTGCTGCCAACAGCTGTGCAACCAGAGACCTTCTTTGGCTGAATTTATCAACAACTGGATAGGTCAGGAGACTTGCTAGACCGAAGCCCTGAATCAGACATTGAATGTGGACATACCATTATTGCAGTATGACCTTAAAATTTCAGGTGGTCTTCACCTAGTAGAATACCACGGCAAAGATAATCCTGGGTTCCTACAAGCTTTCTTCAGCGATAGTGAACTTGGAAGTGTTGGACTAGGAATAACACGCACAAACTGAAAAAGGAATTCATGTCAAAATGACAGCATCACTTAGGAAATAAAAATTTTACAGATAAAACCATAAAGTTGTAGCACGCGGATGTAGCAAGACTATTAGTCAATTTTCAGTACTGCACTGTAGATGGTGTCGCCTTGTAGATCTGCTGCATTGTGTCTGGTATTGGCAGGCAGGATTCCTCATCCTGCCAGACTTGCTCTGTGGTCTTGGCGGTCTTGGCAGACTGCATAGCCTCACTCTCTAAGCTTCTGGCCTGCAAGAAAGGCATAACACCTATTTTTGTCCTAGGTTGGTGAAAATTTTGTAGCACTGAACTTTGGGGAAAAAGAAAAAAAAAACAGCACCCAAAGACCCATATACAATTGATGCTTAATCTTTAAAAATTAAGCTATTCCAGTTTACAAAGGATTAATTTATTCATGAACAGTGCATCTTTAATGTACTGTGTACAAAAAGCACAAAACAGCAATATCACTTCATGTAAAAATAACTCAGCTCTAGGTTGGCTGAGTATATTTTAACAAAACTTGCAACCTGTTTGTTGCGTGTCAGAAGTTGCTGGGAGAATTTGTGTGATAATGGATGCAAAATTCCAAACCAGCTCCCATTCCGCCAGTATTCTTGTCTTCCAGAAAGTCAACTCGTGATTGTGGTGCTTTTTCTCATTTCACTATTTCTTTAACAAAAGACGTTATTAGAAATCCTGTTAGCTTTTTTTTTTTTTAGGCTCTAAGGAGGAATATACTTGCCCTATTTAGAAAAAGTGTCATAATAATTTTCTTCCAAATCTGAGAATATAAATGTTTCAAATTGGTTCAGCATTTCCAGGAGAAGGGACTGCCACGGTGAAGTAAATGTCTGAGTGATAGAAAATTACTTATTGTACGTGCACATAGGAACTCCAACAAACATTTGAAGGGTGGTGTTTGCAGCTGTCTGCAGATTACTTTCTCCATGAAAGCGGGTAGAAAACTAAAGGTTCTCACCTCTCCTGTGCTCCAGACTACAGCCGGCTCAGCAACTCCTCTTTCAGGATCTCCTCTTTGAAGCTTGCTGTTAGAGAGGCAGCACCTCCTGTAGGAGCATGTGGGTAGAGGTGATAGAGGGAGGGGCCAGAGCTGTAGCAAAGAAGCTACAAATGAAAAATGCTGTAGTGCTCTTGAGAGTCCATCTCTCGAAGTCTGATCTGCACGTGTATATTAGGCAGCATCCATTTACCGTCATTTAAACAATGATGTTGTGTTCAGTACATCTCTGAGAACTGCCATCACCTCCTCTCTGGGCTTTTGATCTGCTCAATGTGGGTAGAGGCAGCACATGATTTTTGCTTCAGCTTTACCATCTTCCTAACTCCACGTTAGGATTTCCTGTGTGAAAGATCCATAGGCTGGCAGCAGAAAGGGATAGATGGACAGTCTCAGAAGAGGTTATCTACCTGACTAAGCTGTTTTCTCAAGGGACATCATGTCATAGAAGAGAGAAGTGTCTAGGCTGCTTCTGAGCAGTGCCAGAGTACCGACACCTCTTACATGCAGCTTTCAACTCCTGCCACCTCCATAATGGGTGCAAAAAGCTTCTTAAAATGGTAAAGGGCTTTAGGGATTTACTGACAAGGAGATAATCGGGTTCAAGACCTGTCATTTGGCAGAGCAATACCTAGGACGGAGGTTGTAAGGAATGAGAGGAAAAGTTGGGCTGAGCAGAAGAGAAGACATTTACGATGAGCGATAGCGCATGTAGGTTGGCAGTGAGATGGATTACTCTGTAGCAGACAGCTACAGGAAGGAGAGAAAGTACCAGCCCTACTTATAAAGGCTAAAGGGGAAACTTGAAAAAAAAGTGGACTAAGACGGTAAGCAGGATAATAAATAAATCCCTTTCCTCTATAACTGCTGTATTTTAGAGGTTATTTGACTTCCACTATAAACTATTTTTATCAAAGTGAGACTTTTTAATATGGAATATTTTGGAAGGCTGTTAAAAATTCAGTCTGATTTCATTGTCCTTCCTCATATTTTTTCCTAATCTCTTTCCTCTCCCTGATTTTCTTCCAGGTTTCTCTAGTTTCTCATCAATGCTTTAGTCTTCTCTGCCTTGCACTTTCATTGATTCTCTTTTTTTTTTTTTTACGTTGTTGTCTCACCCTGTTTCTTTCCCACAAGCAGGTTATGCTGTGTGCTTATCACATCTTCTAGCCCTGAATAAGAAGTGCTGAGTGGGAGGCTTAAGCTAAAACGGGTGACAGAGTGCAATACAGTGTTGTTCGGAGCTTAAATATGAAGAAGTTCCTTACAGGTCCTGGCCTACCCCTCCTTTGCATCCCAGCCTAGCTGGGGGAGCCTCCTAGAAAGGAAGATGCTCTTAGGCATTTATTGATACACAGAGATCCCTGATCCTTCAACCCCAGAGCTTCATATTGTGCTTTAATTTCATGCTACAGGACAATCTGTTGGGTTTAGTTGTGAATTGTGAGGCTCTCACTTCCTGATTCAGAGAAGCACTAGATATTCCAGTAGCATGGTGCTATTGTGCACAAGAACCAGGGCTGACTTGGTGCTACAGCAGCCCCTTCAAGAATGAAAGGAAGGGTGGCTTTTCCTCTGCACTTGCTTTGTATTCTTATTTTCTGGAAGTGCTGAAGAGGCTACAGAGACATTGACCATTTTCCCTGCTTTGCACTCTTTCCTTCGCAGCCGTGTTAGTGACAACTTCAGCAGCAGTAGCAGATGGCGTGCGGTGACATTGTCACAACAAAAGTAGTTAACACTGTTAAATTTGCATGGTCCTTAGGGCAGGGATTAGGCCTTTAACACGTTTGTACAAAGCCTCTATGGAATGGGTTTGTTAGGCCACGTTATACTGATGACGTACATCGGAAACTGGTGCTATGCTGAACAGCAATAGCATCAAGGAACTGCCAAAAGTTTACTCACCGCGTATGGATATAGATGGTGTATCCTTGTGCAGGGAGGAGTTGGCAACCCCTGGAGAAAGGACAGGTAAAGTGGCAGGAAGCCACCCAGCCCCCAGAGATAGCTACAAATATGAGTGCTGCTTATCTGTGGCAGCTCTCTCACTGCTTCTCATCCAGCACCGCTCTGGGCATAGGTCAGACTTGAGCAGCAGCAGGCACGGACGAGTCTTTAAAATGCAAGTGCACAGTTGTATGATGGCTGCTGAGCACGCTGTTGTATGAAATGTCTTGGGGATAGGCTGTGAAATTCCCAGGGGTTCTACAGTACTTGATGGCTCAAAATGATTGTTGGCAGCCAAGCTGAGCACTCAACACTTGCTTGGACTTGCCAGGAGAAGCTTGTATCATTCAGAAGAAAATAACAAGTTCCCTTTGTTCTTCTGGAGAGGGATCAGAGCAGAGAAACAAAACCACTGTCTTTTCCCTGACCCCGCTAATTTCTAAAACAAGATAAATCTGGAAAGAGCAGTTAAAAGCAGGAGCGCCATCTCACTAAATAGGATCTCACTGCCTGAGAGTTATGTCACAGGAGGTGAAGAAATAGATGGATTTGGGGTTCATTGCATAAGAGAATTACTCTTGAAGAAAAAATAAAAAAGAGACAGACAGCC
Source organism: Ceryle rudis (assembly GCA_033439905.1). Lineage (NCBI taxonomy): Eukaryota > Metazoa > Chordata > Aves > Coraciiformes > Cerylidae > Ceryle > Ceryle rudis. The sequence continues at coordinate 85,951 of JAAGNO010027369.1, forward strand.
TTTGAATGGCAGTCTTTTATCAGCAAAAAAGGCCGCTTGATTGAAAATGCAATTTGAGAGTTAGAACACAGACAGGGAGATTTAATATGGGCACAGGTAAGAAAATGGAGCAGTTCTGGGGTTAGCTGTTCATCTGAGCAGCCCAATACACTTGCCACACACAGAACCATTTCCTTTCTTAAGTAACAAATAAAAGACCATGAAGACAGAAGATGGCTCTGAGAGGAGCCATATTCCAGGTGGCACTGTGGTATAACCTACCACAATAGAAGAATGGCTGCAAAAATAAGCTAAGCAGCTTGTGTTTGTCCCAGGCGTGGAAGAACATACATTTAATCTTTCTCCAGTGTATCAGATAACTATTTACTGAAAGTCATAGTCTGTCCTCACTACACTGAGTTATTTACAGTATTGTAGAGTAGATTTATAGTCAGTATCAGACATAAGTACTTCACCTTTGTGTTTTTATTAAAAGGTTAGAGTAAGTTAGCCTGCTATATAAGGCTTCTTGAGAGAATACACTTGCCATTATCCAAAAGGCTATTTTTATGATGAAAGTAAATGGATGGTTTTCCTAAAGGTTACTGCTTACAGGAATCCACGGGACAATGTTCTGACCTAACACGTTATTGTAGAGTCTTAAAACACCTTCCTGATTTTAAATGTTTGAAAATGCAAAATTCACTTATCTTCTCTTTTAACAGCTGTCGAACACTAGAGATGCCAGTTACCAAATGAAATAGCTGACAAGCAGGCTTTCTTAGCTCTGTGTTCCTGGGTGGTTAGCAGGGTACCCTGTATACAGGAAGTTTTGAATACACTCAAAACCTGGGCTCGTCCAGTAGAGTTAAAATACCTAATTAATATTTAGAGACTTGTCCTCACCCACTCTGATTCAGTGGAGTTGTGTATTACTGTAATGGTCAGTGAAGAAAGAAAATAATTTGTGGAGCAGCCAGGTATTCAGTGGAGAAGTCTTGACTGAGCTGGTTTTATGCCTGTCTTCCAAGTAATCAAGAAAGGTCAATTTTTGTTAAGTAGAAATACTTAAACCAGTGAAGACATGTCAAGCTTTTTGTCACTAAACAGAACCAAACTCAACCTTTGCGACAGAGAAGTTCTGTTTATGTGCGTGCAATGTTATTTTTTGCTCAACTTCTGCCTGACTACTCTGGCATTTTTTTGCTACCCTCATTTTATTTTTTCCAATTAAATTTTCTGGTTCTTGAGACCACAGCACCTGCTAGAGATCTGAGAACACAGTACAGACAGAAGGCAGCCTCACACTACTTACTTCAGCTTTTTAGTGACTGTTTTCTTTCTTTGGAGATCCAGTTGGTCCCAAGAATATAGATACCAATATGTATCCGGGACACACATCCTAATAATGGAGGACTAGTGGGGAAATGCAAAATATATCTCTCTTTTTGTTGTTGTTTGTGGAGTTGCATATTTCCTGAGCCAGACAACAAAAACCAAAGCTGGTACTGCTGAATTTGGTCAGCTGTTTAAAAAGGGTTGCAAAATTGTTCCTGCTGCCTTATTTTCTCCTGCATATTGGTCTGTCCAAAAAGTGAAACGTGACTGTCCAGACTGGAAAGGCCATCTCTTGCAAGCTGCACTTTAAAGCTGTTTGCTGGCTCCTCATTTATTGCTGGGTGCAGTTCCTTCTGTTGATTTTTTTCACGAGGCCACTCGCAGTCCTGTGTAACAGAGTTTCAGAGGCAGGTATCTCTTCAGACAAAGTGAGAGCCTCCAGGTCCTAGATTTAATACTCTGTTTAGTGGAGAAGGATCCCTACCGCTTCTCAGCCACCTTTATTTTAGACCCTCTTATGAGATTTGGACTGAGCTTGGGACCTAATTTACTTTACCCCACTTGGTTAAAAAAACAAGGGGGGGGGGGTGGAAGGAGAAAAAAGGCCAAAGACAAAGATAGGCAGCC
>JAAGNO010027370.1:0-27589 GCA_033439905.1 Ceryle rudis
GTTCCACACAACATTGTTTTAATACATACTTTAAAATATTTATCAGAGTATTTTTACAGATTGCTGAACTGAAAATTGGCATTTAAAAGGCCACATATTTGCAATAACTCAGTTTAATAAATTGCTTTGAACTCCCAGCCTCTTTACCTCAAAAAAAAAAAAAAAAAAAAAAAAAAAAAAAAAAAAAATCTTTAGTTAGGAGGACAGCCTTTACCCCTGTGCTAACATTTAAGGCTTCAAGCAGGAAAGATGGTCAATGTGCTCACCATATCAAAGCAATAAATTCTGTATTCACCTGTATGCCACTTTTTGTCCTTGGGTTGGGCACAGAAATCTGACCAAAAAATTTCTCCTGTGCTAGTTTGTAAATGTTCAGCTATTAACTATAGCCTTAAAAATAAAGGTGCGTTGACATCTGTAGGCACAAAATGTAGGGAAGGTCTTCCTTCAATATTGGCGATCTGCCTTTACAACCAAAGGCGAGATGTCCCAGGAGGTGATTCCGAGCAGGAGTTCAGCTTGAATACTGTGAGTCAGCTTCTGCCTGAGCTAATCTTTCTCCACAGACAAGATAGGGGGAAAAGCTTCCTGCATTGAAATTTAGTGCCCAAAGATAAGCAGGGCAAATATCCCCCGGGGGTCCCAATCCAGGAGAACAATTGGGTGTGCTGACACATTCCTTTGCCTCCTTCAAAGTGGTGGCCTGGGCTAAGGGAGCCACTTCAGAGGAGCCACAAACCCTGGGTCCCACCAACCAGGGTCCCCCTGCCTCACTGCTGGCAACTGGGCAGTTTACGCGGATGTGCCTGAGATGCACCAACCTGGCACCCCAGCCACCAGCCCATCTCAACACAGCATGGATGGGGAGGGGTCTCTGTAGATCCTGTCCAACCCCATGCTCAAAAGCAGGGTCAGCAACAGCAGGGCACTCAGGCTCTCTCCTGATGGGTTTTGAACATTTACTTCCAGTACAGAATGCTGGATAAACATATCAGGGGTGCTGCTGCAGCAGTTACTCTCTGTAAAGTCCTGGATATTGTCTCTGCTGCTGCAGTTGTCAAGAAATGAAAGAGGGGAAAAAAAGTGTTTATGAGCTCTGGCAATTACCTGCAGAGCTGCACTTTTATCTGCCCTTACTCCATCACAAGGTGATGTTTAGAAAAATACACTGATAGGAATCAAATTTGATCCTTTGTTTTTTACTGTATATCAGGACAGAGTCATACCTGTATCTTATCAATAATGCAGAGTTCACTGTATATTAAACACAATGGGCAACATCTATGCAAAAAAATATTCTGATCAGTGAATTTAAATTACCTAAACTTATATTATTTTAAACACCCGAACTTCTGTTATCCAAAGCAACATTGAATTTGGCTTTGGGCATTAACGATATTGAAAGTCCATCAGTTAGACAGCCCTTCATTTATCCATGTTAATTCACTTTCCTCCTCTGAAGTAGCTAAGGTTTAAGAGAATTACCGTCCTTGTATACAAACACAACACAAATAAATGACATGGAGATATTTCATCATAATTTACTAAGTGCAACAACTACTTCATTCACTGTTCAGGATTTGTGTACTAGAGAATCATGATGGCCCTGTGGTACCAGCTCACTACAGAATAGCTACAGATAGTCCTATTGCTGACAGAAAGCTCCAAGAAAGTTGAGGTTGCAAACAGAAGCATTCAAAATTAGAAAACACTAAAATTAAGGCTGACTCTGCAATATCTTCCTAGGCTCCCTGTGCCCTCACCCCTGCTAGGTCCACTCTTCAGCACAATCTTCAGTTTTCCTTGACAGGTTATTGCCCACATTTCACCCTAGCAGTTTCCAGCACCAGTTTCCCACGCCAACTCCCAGACAAGGTTTCTTACAGCAGGGACCAAGTATCTTCTCCACTCCAAGTTCCCGGCCTCAATCTTCCTCGCTAGTCTGCTTTAGTCCAACTATTTATACCACCTCTATATTTATAGTCCACCTCTACAAATAAAGGCCAGGACCCTTCCTCCTCACCGTTTGGGGTCCAAGAAGGTGAATGATGAGCGCAAGTCTCCATGGCTATGCCAGAAGGCATCAGGGAGAGCATTGCCAGAAAGCTCCCACTCAGTCCCTATAGACCAGAATATAGTCTCCACAGACAGAAACATCAAAGAGATCAGCAGCCAAATTTACAAGCCTTTACCAGATCTGTGCAAACTGTGATTTTTTCAAGTGTCTATAACTGGGCTGAATCTGTATATTTTTTCACAGGATCCACGAAAGACACATGCATGAGACTAGATTTTCCATATAACATTATCACTACCTGATTGTAGTTTCCCTTTCCAAAGTGCAACGGCCTTACATCTTCCACAAGAAGCTCTTCTGGGAAAAAAAAATTCCTAGAAAGAGCTGAACAGCCAGAAGCATCCTGCTTCTGAACAGCCAGAATCAGACTGAAGTAGTCACCTGGCACAGAAAATGTTAGCCTAAAAGGTTAAAGTTCTAACAAGTTACAGTATATGGAGAAAAAAGGAAAAAAAAAAAAAAAAAAAAAAAAGTGGTGCAACTCAAGTCTGACATTAAATAAAGTGAACTGAGTAGGAGAAAGGTTATTTTCTCTAGGCTAGCACAAGTACCACATATATTATTACCCTTATGGTAGTATGAGTCCACAGTTCATGTTACAAGCCTTGAGAAGATGAAATCATGCTATGTAAGCACTCTAAACACAATTCATTAAGCCTGAACAACGTAGCCAGTTCAGGGTGTTTTAAACCCCTTGACTGTGTTATGAAACCTGTGGTTAGCACAGACCGAACACCCAGCCTGTGTCCAACCATGAAAGTTCAGCGATCACCAAGACAGGTCCCGCCATGTACTGTAGCAGAGAAAATAAAGCAAGGCATGTAAGTCTCTATGCTTATGCAGACTTGTTTCCTTAACTTGTTTATACTACACATTTGTAAAGCACTGGCTGGTATTGCCAGCTCTTACCTGCTCAAGAAGCTACACTGAAGCGTTCTCAGCTGCATAACTTTATTCACACAGTTAAGTGTTAACAGGATTCAGACCGAGGGCTGGAATTTCAGTGTCAGATCTGAAGCACGCATGGAAAAACAACCATGCTGGGAGGTTTATGTGCTCAGCGTTAGCATGGCAGCAAATGCGCTTTATCCTGACAGCTCCTGAAAATTACATAATTTATATTTAACACTATGGCTGCAGATTCACCACCATTTAAAATTAAGTAAGTAACAAAGCTCTTTAGGAAATCCTATGGATTTCCTGGGATAGATAGGATGGCTACGTACATGAATATGAAGTAAGTATGTGTTTTTACTGGGGCTTGTGAAAATGAAAGCACCCTATGCCTCAAGAGAGGGGATGGCAATCGTTGGTGGCTGGGAAGTACATCAAAAACAGTGCTGTCCCTGCGAGAGATGCCTGATCAGATTGAGACCATCCTTGCACAGCAGTTTTTAATTCAGGGCCTCATCCTGCAGTTCTTGCACCCCTTGAAGAAGCTTGCGGGATTTCAGTGGTGTCTAACTTGAAGAGTATTCATGCAAACAGATGTCTTCAGGACAGACCCACCAAGGCAAGACCATTCAAACCTATGTCAGTGTATACAGTTCAGTGGACTGCAGCTACTGATGTAAGTCCTTATGGGCATTCCACATCTTGCCCTGCTGAAAACAAGATGATACTGAGAACATTTTGAACCTCACTGTCTAGAAAGCCATTGTGGCTGCAGCAGTCCAGGCACCCTTGCTGGTAGGGGTTCTACCACTGAGGTCCCCACTAACGCAGCAGACATTCTATATATCCATTCTATTATGGCATTAAGAGAGCTCTCTAAACCACTCTTGTCTTTTACTAACATAGTTCAGTTATCACATGATTTTCCAAACAGGCTGCTTATGGTCCAAGACAGAGTAAGTTTCTTATCAACCTGAGAGATCCATCTCATTAATACTTGTTCTGCTAGAGCTCCACTCAAGTGTGTTCATGTTTTCTAGCACAGCACCACTTAAAGTATCATAGAATGGTAGAGTTTCTTTGGTTGGAAAAGACCTTTAAGATCATGGAGTACAACCATTAACCTAACACTGCCAATCCCACCACTAAACTATGTCCCTAAGCACCTCATCTACATGTCTTTTAAATACCTTCCCTGGTGCAACTTGAGGCCATTTCCTCTTGTCTTATCACTTATTACCTGGGAGAAGAGACTGACCCCAACCCCATTAAAGCCTCCTTTCAGGTACTTGTACCTGATAAGGACTCCCCCGAGCTTCCTTTTCTCCAGATTAAACAACCCCAGTTTCCTCAGCTGCTCCTAATGTTCTCTAGATCCCTCACCAGCTTCATTGCACTTCTTTGCGTACACTCCATACACTTTTTTGTAGTGAGGGGCCCAAAACTGAGCACAGTATTTGAGATGTAGCCTCATCAGTGCCAAGTACAGGGGCATAATGACTTCCCTAGTCCTGCTGGCCACACTATTCCTGATACATCACATTTAAGATTGCTGCTGGAAAATATGTACAGAGGTTCCCAATTCAGATCCCATGGCTGTGAGACTTGCTGATCCATGTGTCCAATGTGACATGACAGCTTTTATATATACCTCTGATTTTAAAAGAGTTGTTTAAAACCCTTTATCCACATCTCTCTTAAAGGAGCACAAGCCTCCTTAGAGGTCTGGCCGAAGAGCAGGAAGGTATGGCTGAAGGGCAAAAAAACTGCCCAAGCCTCATTTCTGAAGTCAGATGGGACTTACACCTTTAAATTACTAAGAAACTTTTGAAAAAATTCCTGTGTCACTGTCTGAACTGATAAAAATGACCTTATAGACACCTTTTCAGGCTTGCAAAATGCCTCCCTTTACTCAGGGGAAGAAAGGAAAGGATTAAAATCCTTATCTTGTCTTTCCTAACTTCCCAAATTTCTCACTGATTAAACTGCTCAGAAAATCAAATTCTCTGAAGAGTCCAAAGGGTGGCGGCGAGTCTCAAAGGTGTGAGCCTTGTTGGGTCACACCAAGTCCCATTAAAATGAGTGGAGGAGTCTCCATTGATTACAGTAGGATTTAGATGGTCCCACAAAGCAGTTGCTAAATATCTGCTGGGGCTGAGCAGCCCATGTTGAGATGTGCCAGCCCATCTGTCTGCAAGGAGCATGCACGCACTGTTGCACACCAATGATAAAGAGAGGCGTGTAGAAGGGAGTAGATTATGACTCTCCTCTTTGCAAGGAAGGTTAGCCTGATTCTTAGTTATTTCATCCCAATTTTAGCATTAATAATGGATCGACCTGCAAAAGGAGTTCATGGGAGCCTACATGAGGGTTGTAACAAAACTGCCAGGTTTCAGCCAGGGAGGCTGGGAGGAAGCTGCCCAGGGCAGAAGTGGACTTTGTTTAAAGTTGAAGTGCTGAGGACTGTTTTGGGCATTCATCATCCTGAAAGAGAAGTGCTTGGCTACCCTCCATGGAGGGAGGGGAGTGCATGGCAATTGGACCATCAGCAGCTGCCAGGGAAAAATGAGAATCCAGAATGAACATGAATAAATAAAATACATTTCACTACTCCTAATATTACACAGTTTTCTTCACGCTTTCCCTCTTAACATTTTAATTCCCTTCCAACCATTTTCTGTTTCTCTGCCAGCCTCTATCACTCTTCCATGTTTCCCTTATTTATTTATTTTTAATTGAAAAGCAGCATCTTTTTCCCTCTTATTTTCTTTTCCATGGTGTCTTGACATGTTCTCCCCATATTCTGTACTAACTTGTTCATTTTTTTTTTTCCATGGGTGGTTGCCTCCCTGTCTCTCTCTTTTTAAATACTACACTGCTAGTTTCACCTTGTCTGCATGTTTTTCCCCTCCATTGTTTGATTTTCTACTAATCTCTTTCAGTCTTCTTTTAAAACCAATCTGACATAGCCCCTCAATATTTTGCAGACCTCCAAGACTCCTTTATTTTATTCTTTTCTCCACAAACATTTTCTTTTATCATTAACTTCCCAACTTTTAACAAAGAAAAGCCTTTGACTCCAAACCATTGCTTATGCTCAAATGACAGAAGTGCAACCACCCTCTTCTGGAAGACCCTCTCCAGCTGTTTGCCACCAATTCAGGGGCAGGAACCCAGCTAAGGAGACATGAATCCATGCAGAAAAAGGTCCTCTATGGGAGAAAAGACAGCAACATACCTCCATGCTTAGATCACATGTGCGCAACCCTTACAGTGAATAAGGATATTACTGGGTAAGTTAAAACTATAGCAGTCAACGCACACTAGGAAATTTGTTGCCAAAGGACTACAAGTTTGGATCAAAGGACTACGAGTTTGAATCAAAGCTGTGGATTCTGGCTCTTTCAAAACTGTGCGATGCTGGTGCCTAACAAAAAACATGGCAAATGAACATGAAGAAAATATTTATAGGCAGAGCTTTCCAAAGCAGGATTTACCTGTGCAGCAGAGCTCAATCACATTTTAAAGTCAGAACGGTTTTGGTTTTTCTAAATGTGTTTTTACACTGATTTTTGTGTTGCTAGTAACAGATGACAGAAGACAGATTTTCTACACCATGTGATAGACTACAGGAGGAGTGGAAAAATCCAGTGGTCTACAGGCTCTGAATTTAGGATGAACAACTTTTGAGAAAATGCCTATACATAATCACAAGAGAGAGACCAACTTCACCGAACCTGTCCCCTGTTTGGGATTTTACCTTTCCTACCCATGACAGCTGTCTTAAGCAAAGCGGGCTGCTTTCCACGGGAGACTCATTGGCCCAGGTAGTTTCGATTTTATTCACTGTGGCTTTATTGAAGTCCCATCCCACCATTATTCTTTAGGATTTTTTTTTTTTCCACCTCATGCCCCATAATTCCTTCTTGCTGCTACAAAGTATATTATTTGGCCTCAGCTCTCCTAACCACCTTCCTCCTCTTTGACATGTTATACAGCACCCTGATCCAGCCAGATCCAGCCCCAGCTGGCTTGCTCTACCCTTTATTTTACAAGGAAAACTTCTCTGATGTGCAACAGTGGCTCCAGGATATTGCCAGATGGCTTTGGGGGAAACACTCAAATGAATGAGGAGGACTAAGATGTAAATCTGAGGTGAGGAAGGAACCCATCTCTGGTCCTTTACTCAGGCTGCTCTCAGTGTAGCCAATCCCTGCCTTGCATGGGATTATTTTTGAGCTGTGAAAACAGCTATAGTTGCAAGTTGCTGCTTGCCAGAGTCTAATATTTCTCCTACCTGTCCAGACATCCCATATACTAAGAAAGTCTGATGGCAGCATGACAAACCTCTCCCTGAAGCTGAAGCCATGTTGTCATGTCTGCAGCTGAAGCACCATCGCAGCCTCACCAGCAGGTTGGTTCTTGTTGATACTGTTTTAAGGCATGAGAGGGTGCAATGGAGTTGTCACAGCATGAAAAAATAAAAGTAAAAATAGTGAATATATAAAGAGCAAGATTATTTTGGCTATGAGGTGTGGTCTTTTTCTACTGAGTACATGTAGTGCAGTGTCTCATTTCATTTGGACACCTGTAGCTTATTAGGTAAGAAAAGTGTACTATGGCGCAGGGCTCTCCAGGTGGACCCACCACTGTTTCCTACAGGTCTCTCACACAACCACTCCTGGGATGTCAGGGGATTATTTATTGAGGTGTATCAGAGGGAGAGTCTCAGTTTATGGCCCTGGTGATAAGACACAGGGCTGCTATTTCTCCACAGAGGTTTCTGTATACTTAACCGAGATTGGTAAAGAGTGGCAGTCACTCCCCAGTGATGCACCAACAGAGACTGCTCAGAATGTGGAAGATGACAAATCCCTGTTGATCTGCTGATGGCGCAGCTACCCTTACCCTGAGTGTGCCTCTTTCAGGAAGCATCCAGCAGTGCAGTCACACTGTCCAGAGACTGAATTGCTTCTAAACCTTCATCATTAATGCTTCAGTACTGTAGCAGCCACAGATGATTGTACTTCAACAACAACAACAAAACCAAGCCAACCAACCAAACAAACAAACAAAAAAACCTCACAAAACAAAAAAGTATTTCACTGTACACTCATCACTGTTGTCTTCTCCAGGTAGTCATAGCAGTCTGGCAAGGTTTCCCTGTGACCACAAGGAGGACAAGTTTCACTCACTAACCAATCCTCGGCATCTCTCATAGCCTTTTCCAGAGGGGCAACCATGTGATATACTGGAATGTGGCTGGGATGTTCCTTCCAGAAGCTCAGAGCAACCACGGTGTCTCCATCCTCTCCCTGCTCTGTGAGTCATTAGGATTCACTCTGGTCTTTTGTCTCCTTACTTGGGTATCATTTAACCATAATCCTGTTTCTTACTTTCTGATCTCAACTCTTAATGGCCTAGGTCTTTGTTTGGTCCCTTGTTCTAGCTCCGCCTGGGTCCCTGAGTTGCTGCAAGCAGATATGATGTGGTGGTTACAACCTGCTAAACTGAGGTTTTTCTCTGGACTTAGAAGTGGGGAGCAATGCAGCAAAGACAAACACTCCTCAATTCCATACTCTGCTTTGCCCCATTTCTCACCTTTCTTCTTCCTGGGAGCTTCCCAACCACAGCAGCTGGTCCTGGGCCTGAATGGGTGATTTTCTCCAGAACTGAAGCTAAGCCCACCTACCTTGGAGGGCGACTAGCATAGCAGAAATGTCAGCAGTTAACACTCCCATTTCCACCAAAATTGAATAATTTGAATGGAAAAACAAACAAAAATCAAACAACAAACAACAAAACCTCACCACAATGTTGTCTTCTACACATAAACAAAGGACACACTAATTGCTTCCCTATAAATTGGGTTTAAATGCCTACGTTTTTGATGGAACAGCTTGGAACCAGCATCAGCTTGCACTGGTAGAACTGCAGGCCAATGCACATTCATCACTCTAATTTTATACAGTTGCATTATTTTGACGGTTTATGGGGGCACCATCTCATTTATGAAGTACACACAGCAGTTACACATATGGCTGTATTATTTTCAGCACTTCAAGTGCAATTAGCAATTTCACCAAGCTTTCACTGTCAAAACTATAGCACCAGTACACATCGTATTGCAGGTGTCCAATATTTAGAGAGCCCTATCTATGTTTATGCAGTAAGTACATAGGAGTTTGTGTGCTTTAATTTGGGTCACTGGTTCTACAATGTTACCAGAAACATCAGGTGAAAACCCTGTCACCGAGCCCTTTGCAGTGACTGAGGCTCCAGTTCTTCACTTATACCTGGGATGAGCATAGCATTGTCGTGGGCTAAAGAAATGCTGCTTCTTCCCTACATAGAGCCATCAAGAGACAAAATACCAATCTGAGCAACCAGATCTCCTATTCACAGACCAGGGGATGAAACTAGTCATCTGAGACTTCTCTGTCCATAATGCTTCTTTTGAGTCATTTTCCAGTACTGTAAATGACTCTCCCACTTAAGGATCAGTTTCCTAGGGAAAGAGGAACACTGCTAAGTGAGCAGGCTGAACAGAAGGAGAAAAGTAATACACATTTCATGGTTAGTTGTGCTTGCCAAAAAAACTGTGCCAGTTTGCAGGTCATTGATTTATTCCTGCTGCAGTAGTCATTAGGGAGGGTAAAACCACAGTGATGAGAGGAATTATCTAATGCTGAAAGAACAGATCCAAAACTCCACTGTAGTCAACTTCAGTGCTGACTTTTACCAGCATTTGCATGCTAGCAAATTTAGCAAAAGGTGGCTGCTATTCAAAGCTATGAGAAAACGCAGTTGCCCTTGGTTCCTTCTCACTGCCCATAGCACTTCTGAAACCCTGACACCATGCAGGTGTTGAGCAGTAGGAAACTGTGAAAATCAACATTTCAGTGCTCCAGTTTCATAATATGCAACCCAGAGAGAATTAAAGCTACCTCCTGGTGCCCTCAAAAACTTGTTTATAGTCTTCTAAGCTTTCTTCAGCCCCTGCTTCAGCCCCAACTTCGTCTTCTCTTTCCCTGTCTTCTCTGGCCTTTCAGAACAATTTTCATCAGGCTTTGTTTCTGTGGTGTTTTAACATCTGTCTTACCTTGGCAAGAGCAATCACCTCATGGAATGTGATTTTTTTGTAATTAATATGTTTTGACTTGAGACAGAGTAGGAACATTGCCCCACACAGACATTGCTCCTGAAAGTTCATGTCCCCCGTTTCACAGTAAAAAGAAAGGTATTAAAACCTTGCACTACACTATGGTATGTGGTTTTCTAGGCTTAAATTGGTGTGTTTCCTTCCTATTCTGCTTATTGACTCATTTCCTTAAATCTAATTTGAGCCTGTTATTGAGTTTTAACCTCATATGATACATCAGTAGTGTCCATAATACCCATCAATCCAGCAGGAAGAGAGGTGATGGCAAAAGAGGAAAGACTTTCACTACTTTCACAAGAGAGTACAAATTATTGCTCTCTGATGGGAGACAAAAAGGAACAGCTGTAGATAGGACAGACATGGACCAAACCACATATTTCTTCCAGGGGGAACCTTACCTGTCACTCCACTGTCCAAGAATATCTTATAAACCCCATAGAAATATTGACCTGGATTCATGGAGTTTTCATCAATTCTCTCTTGTAGTTGACTGTGTTTAAAGATCCCTTATAAAAGAACGGAAGCTGAGACTGCTTTTTTCAGGACTTTGAGAAATCAGAAAACAGCTACTTTTCTCCTTTACTGTAAAAAATTTCAGGTGGTTTCTCATGTTCATCCTGTCTGGATCCCACTGGACATGTTACTTAAATGGAGTTTCTCTACTTTTTTTTTTTCCCCACTCTTTTTTTTTTTTTTTTTTACACTCTCTTTTTTTTTTTCTTAAAAAAGCAATTTAAACATTTCTGGTTTTAATCCACCAGAGCAAAGATTTCAAAGGCAAATGTGATCTTGCTTTTCCATGCTCAGACAGATATTTGCTCTGAGAGAAGCCTTTGAGTATAAATACCAAGGATATTGCAAATGTTCTGGATTCAAAACCACTTTAAAGCCAGCAGTTGTCTGGCTCCCTTATATCTGGTCCACAATTAAATACTTATTTTTTAATTTTTTTTTCCTTTCTTTTTTTTTTGAATGCTTGCCCATGTCTCTCTTTTATCAAGTTAAGAAACTTATGTCCAATGAAAAACATTGTTATAAGAGTGGCTGACTACTTAGTGTTGGGCTTTGCCCAAGCCTCCAGTGACGAGCACAATTTTCTGTCTGCAAATACACCCATTTAGATATCTAACTACATGATCTGCAAGAAGGTGCTGTGGCTCTGGTTTTATGCCCATACTCAAGCATAGATTTAATAGTAAACTTCAGGTACCCTACTTGATACTCACATTTAATTGCACCTGAACAATCAAAATGCAGCCTTTGATCATGGGTGAGTTTCAAGCCCTTGCCTGCAATTAAGGAAGATGTTACAGGAAGCATCAGGCTGCATTTGGAGTGGGAGTAAAGGAAGTCAAAGAACACAGGTGCTCTAGCAGCAAAAAAATCTGGTCTCCACCCTTCCAACTTCAATCAACTGTGAATACACACTGCCATGAAATAATGCTGGTTCAGTGTAGCCTACAGTCAGATGTGGTGTCTTACAGGCCTCGTTCAGTATCAGACTCATCCAAACACCCATCAGATGAAGCCCTTCCCCGAGATGCAATTTATTAGAAGCATTTCACAATCCCAACGTCAATTTAGCATAAAGCAAGCTTTTCCTATCCCTAGCTCTTGCAGCCTTTCACTACAATCAAAAGCTCCAGAAGTGGAGGTGGGGCCTGGCTGCTTGCTGCTCATGGGTCCCTACAGAGTGATCCAGCTGCCTGGGGCAGGGGGCTCCTTCCCCTTGCCCTGCCTGATCCAGTGCCACCCTCCCCAAAACCGGAGAATAGCCTCAAAATCAAACCTCTTCACCCTGCTGACAGAAAGTTTCCTATTTTTTTGTCTCCCTGGTGGGGATGGCCCTAGCCATCACACCCTGGCTACCTGCACCATAATTCATTCTGGACCATTACCAGGTGATTACTACAGCAGCCATCCCAGGTCACCTCAGCCTCACAGGGCTTCTTTGGGGCTTGTTTACACATGCTGGTGCTGGTTTGGGTTAAACACAGATGGCTCCCAGCCACTTCGGTATGAAATGCCCCAAAGTGATGCCCGCTGCCCTGCAGAACCTGGGAACTTCCCTCTGTCTGCAAATCGCCAAGCCAAGCCAAGCCAAAGCCCACTGTCTTCAGCAAGAGGAGTATTGGGTCCTTGGTAGCCAATTTAAAAAAAGAAGCAGCAACAAAATAATATAAGCATGGGGCTTCTTTGCCAGCAGAGGCCAGCGAGATTGCTGGAGGAGCTGCCTAAAGGAGCTCTGCACAGACAGATCAATCATGGTACTTCATACCTACAGCCAAATCTTCTACTGGGTTTCCCTGGCCCAACCTCAATTCACTTTAAGAGCGGATGGGCTGGTATAAACAAGAAGAGGATTCGGCCTTTGCTGTCAATTGCATTTTTCATATACAAGGTATTTTATGGACGCTAATTAATGAGCTCACACTAAGGCCTGTGAGGAAACTGAGGTGTTATGCTATCTCTTTAGAGAAGCCAATAAACCTCTAAATTACTTGCCCAAGGCCAAAAACTATTGAGGCCAGAGTATTTATGAGTTCTGGGCTCATAACACTTTGTCCCAGTGACAGGGTCTCAGCTCATTCCCAAAGTGTTTTTACCCACAAATTCTGCATGAAGAGACAGCATTTTCACTGTTCGTTGCCCCTGTTTTCTGTGCATGGTTCCTTCTGGAATGGTCTGGACCCAGAGCTCTAGGTCCAAATAACTGTTAGGAGAAATCCTTTAAAAAAGCCAAAAAATATCCATTATTTTGTCTTTAAAAGTCACAGCTTGTTGAAGAGATTGATAAAAAGCCCAACAACAATAAAACTATTTATTGTTAATCTTGCTGGAAGAGACAGCATTATCTCAGGGCCTTTTTAAGACAATCAGGTAAATATACATAGCAGTTTTGTCTAGCCTACGCTGTACTACAAAAAGGTACAGCTTACGTCCCTTCTGTCAGTTTAGTGAGAAAGGAATGTCCTCCTGCTTTGTTTTTTGAGAGAGGAAAACAAAATAAACCCAAATTCTTGATACTTTTTATTACTGCTGTTTGTCCTGGTTTATTTATACCACAGGAAATTGAAGGAGATACCACCAAGGAACCAAGCCTACCACACACCCAACTATGAATTTACTAGTGGGGTAAAGGACTATTTCTCCCATTCTCTCCCAACCCTTTAGCCCCTGTCTGTCTGGTCCCTGCCTCACACTGGCAATAAGCATGTTCCTAGACCAAGTGAACACCACTGAGTTTTTCATCTCCCCCTGAAACTGGCGTGGTGGCCCAGCTGACTGTCTTTCCTGCAAAAACCCCAAAGCACAAAATACACATCAAGTCAAAGGCATGGTATGTACCATATTAAAACACACACAGACTTGGGTGTCTTCCTGAGTCACGTGGGTCCACGTGACTTTTGGAGTCCAGGGGCCCAATCCTTGGCATGTAGCTACCGGGCTATACACAAGTCACACAGCAGACAAGGAGCAAAGTGCCAGCAGCAGCCAACAACAGCATCATTAGCTTATAAACCTTGATAAATTGAGGTGAACAGCTTTTTATGGCAGGTAAAGCATGTAATAGTAGCCATCTTGTGTTTTGTGGTGATAAATGATATCTCCGATACCAATATTATGGCTTTCGGGGGTAACCTGCATCAATTGAGAATAAATGTTGCCTTTCTGTTGCAGCAGGTTCAGTTCTCTGTGAAGAGAGCCTACTCAGGTCTGCCATTTGGGCTAACCCCCAATGCCCCCTGCTCTCCCTCCAGCCAGCCCTTCGCACGCTGGCAATCAGGGTGACAGCAGTAATTCACCTCTAGCTGAGATCCAAGAGCAGGAAAGTCACAAGTAACACTGCCATCACCTAAAGTGCCCCACTAACAGCAGTACTGCCTTGTAGGAAGGGAGCAGCAGAGTGAGGGGGCATAAAGAGGAGCAGAGAGGGATGTCTGGGGAGAGGAGTGGTTGTAGGTTGGTATGTATGTGAGACAGTTCTTGGCCACACTTGGTGGTGAGCCAGTGGACTGCCAGCACTGGTGCCACTTTCAGGGACAATGAGCATTCTAACTGCACAGCTTTCTGGGAAACTGGCACATGGGGAGAAATTCCTCTGGGTGGGGCAATGGGAAAGGGTTTCCTTTTACTAGTGATCCCGAGAAGCTCTTCTCCTTTGGGGCAGCTGGGGTAAGGTGATAGCAAAATACCTTGGTGATACAGAGTTTCCCATAGTGGATTTTGTTAAAGTTTCTTGAACTCTTGTTGTCGTAAAGGAGAAACATTACCTAAAAGTCTCAGACTTTATACATCAAAGAGATGTCAGGGGATTTTGTTTCCTACATTGCTCTGAATTTAATTATGCCTGAAATTTTCATAAAATAATATCAATTTAAAATCCACTTTGGCGTTGTTGAGTGAAGAAGCTAGGATCCAGAAACAGGCATAAATAAAAGCTCCACTGGAAAAAGGGGGTGGGGGGGAGGGAAGATATATTTGTTCTTCAGAACAGAATATTTGTTCCTCAGGACATTTGTTTTCCCTTTTGAGATCCTTCATGAACTACTCTAATGTTCACCTGCCAACTCATGTGGTTGTTCTCAGAAAATTAAATACCATATTCCCAAATTTTGATTTGTATGAACTTAAGGCATGCCCATAAATCTAAGCTGTCTTTATGTTTCTCCCATCTCCTATAATTATCTAAATAAAATGCACATATCTGTAAGTTAAAATGGCTCTTACACCATTAACTCAGGTTTTATTTGTCATTAGGAATGACCATATGTCATGTGTGTAAAGCCAAGAGTTTTGAGATGTACAGCATGAGGGATTCATTAGGATCCTGAGCATCTGACCTGACCTGTCTCCAAATAAAAGGCAGCTTTCCAAAGGGAGGATCCTCAGCACTTCTTAAATTTGCTCATCTCCTTTACAGTTTTAAACTGAGCCCATCAATGCAGAGCTACACATAGCTGTACAAAATCATAGTATATGTGTCCAGCTAAAGGACTAATTTTTTCAAATATCAGAATGCACACACTTGAACAACTACAAGAAGAATCCAGAAGGTTTGACTGAATAGGATGAAAGAGACACCAAAGAGACAAACTTGGTTGGGAATACAAACAGTATACAAAAACAAATGTGTACACAAATATACATAAAAGCAAAAATACCCCATATGCTTGTGGTTCTTTTCTCAAACCTATAAAGGAAAATATTTTAAAATTTTACTTTTTGTCCTAGTGCCTGGAAGTAATACTAGTGAGTAGAAATGGAAGCCAAATTTCATTGAACAACCCCCAAAATAAATTAAAAGCAAACACACAAAAGGTAGAGCAAATACATACATGTCAAATTCAACTCTTACATTTTCTTCATTCACAAGGTCATGTCATTAGTATAAACACCAGAAAAAGATTAAAAAAAGAAATCAGCCAGTGGTGCTGCTCAAAAATGATGTGTATTTTGTTGTTTACATCATGGGTGCTCAAGGCTGTTTCCTGACAGAATGGCTTTGAGTTGCTTCCCATCCCCAGCAGGACAAGATATAGCATATTACTGTCAGCATGCACCAAGCTACATATAACTGCTTGAAACTGTTCCCAGGTATCTGGATCAGCTCAGGCAGAATACAAAAGCTACTCTCAAGTGGCTTTAAACTATTTGCTTTGAGGTCCCACTCCAGCAGCCATCAGTCTGCTGGGTCCTCTTCAATCCCATAATCAAGCAGGTTGTTGATTAGTAACCACAGAGGGTCACCTTGTTCCAATAACCTGGGTGGGAAATCTGGAGAGCAGAGCTTTGAAAGGTATATGGGTTTGTATACAGCAAAGGTGCCCCTCAGACTTTATGAAAGGATATTATGCATACATGCATCATACATGCTAAACTGCTGCAGGTTTAATTCCTACATTTGTTTCTCTACAAGGGAACTAACGTGGACTGAAGAGATGGACTACAGAGGAATGTGATAAAGTGCATCTGCATCCATTCAAATTTCCCACACTCCTTTCTGCACAGTGTTTACATT
Source organism: Ceryle rudis (assembly GCA_033439905.1). Taxonomy (NCBI): domain Eukaryota; kingdom Metazoa; phylum Chordata; class Aves; order Coraciiformes; family Cerylidae; genus Ceryle; species Ceryle rudis. Next base: position 16,156 of record JAAGNO010027370.1, read on the forward strand.
CATCTCTCCCCTGAAAAACCCTCCTTTCTAACACACCCAGAACTCCAGCAGTTTCAAAGAAGAAAGTTCACCTAAGTGGATAAATGCAAGGGTGAGAATCGAGATCTGAATTTGAAACTGTAGTAGGTCTTTGATCCAGAAACACCTCTGTCAACTATATAAGTAGCAATTCTTTCAATTCCTGTATTGTTTGTCAGCCAAGAAGGTGCAATGTTTTCTGTCAGGAAACTAATCCATGGAGCCCTCTTTTGGGACAGGATTTCTTCTATCCCAAATGGTGATAAATAGCCAGTCCTTCTCTTGTGCAACTACCCGACCTCTTTCTCTGCCTAGGCTTTCTGAAATAGAAACTCTTAGTTTAGGATGACATTAGGGGTGGTTCCATAATGGTACCAAACCAAGGAATCAACTCCTTCCCCATGCACGTTAGGCAAGTTCTCTGGTACTTGCATGTCACTTAATTCAGCTCACAAGTAATGATGAGCATGTTCTTGAACACAATTACCTTCTTCAAAGCATGGTTGAATAATGCAGCATGTACTCTCTGGGAGTCCTTTGTAGCCTGGAATTGGCTTAAGAGAGGAATTAGACTTAATTTGGAAAGCCAGATTTAGTCCAACAACCTAAATACAACTACTTTGTCCTTAGCTGCGGCTTTAGTTGACTTGAAACACATTATTTGACTTGAAACACATTATTATAGAAGACAGCAGGGACAAACTCAACAGCCATTTCCTGCCTCACTCCTCCACCCCTTGAAAAGCAGAAATCAACCTTACGCTGAACCTTGCCAATCATGGCACACTATTAACCCAGGCAATTATGGATAATCACAGCAATTCCTAGTAAAATATTATCAAGGGTAATGGAAGGGGTAATTGCTACCTTTCATTTAAGAAGGTCCAAGATCATGGCGGGCTATGACCAAGAAGGACTGCACTGCAATGATTCCCAGCTCCTCTTCTTATGTGAAGAAGCAATGATTCCCAGCTCCGTAGAAGACCCCACAGACACAGTTCAAGAAGAGAAACAGAGGTGTGTCAGTGCTTTCCTGCAAACAGCTTTCAGGGCAAGACTGGAAACATAGCTTCAGTAAAACATACCAGAAAATTTGCTGCTGTTTAAGCACTGTGAACCCGAGGGGACTGAGGTGTCCAAGGACACTCTAAAAAAATTCCAGCTTGGTACATTGCAAGAGAAGCCAATGTGTGCCACAGCAGACACCAAAGCATTATGCAGACCTGACCCTGGGGCCGGCAGGGCACAGACGCAGCTGGCGATCATGCCTGTGGGCTTTTGGCAAGCATCTTCAGCTGGCCTTGACCCTTAGTCCTGATCTTTGATCTTTGCTAATGTCATGGTTTAGGGTCAGAGTAGCCCGATAGACCTATAACAGACGCTCTCTGTTAAGCCCCCTCCCTCCCCAAAGGGGAAGAGAAAGGGAATAAGGGAGAGAGATTTATGGATTAGAAAGGAAACTAGAACAGCTCCAATTAAAAATAAAATAATAAACATAAAAATGGAGTACAAACAAATATATACAAAACCAGTATTGAACACCTCCCCCCCAACCCCGATGGCAGCTGCATCACCATGACCACTGATGCTGTGGAACAGGCACCGGGAAAGTCCCAGACTGGGCCCAGCAGCAGATGGGCACTGTGTTCAGAAGCTGGATTCTGGTACTGGATTCAGGAACACACAGATCAGTGTTGAAGGCAGAACAGACAGAGTCCTCATTGGATGCCAGCCATTGAAGAAGTGAGGAAGAAGCCAGAAGAGCTGAGAAGATTTACCCTTGTGATCCGTCGGCTTTATACCGAGTATGAGGTATATGGGCTGGAATACCTCGTTGGTCAGTTTGGGGTCACCTGCCCTGTCCTCTCCTCTCTGCAGGTGCAGCCTTTCACTTTCTGCACCCCCCAATGTGGTACACAACATCCAGCAGTGAGTGGCTTTGGTCTGCACACCAGTCCTTGGTAGTAACTCTAAACATGGGGTGTTATCACTGCTGGAAGCAGACACTGCCTGGGAAACAGGCTGCTAACTTCAGGCAGTGCAGTGAGTTAGAAGAATTGAGATGAGAAGTAAAATCACTGAACAGAATTAGTTCTGTTCTCACTCAAACCAGGACAGTTAAGCAGGAAACCACACAGCCCCACTCAGTCCCCCAGAACCGTGAGGCTGTTTGGCCACAAGAGCCAAATACAGAAAGCTGTGGGAATCTAGTGAATCCTCACCTGCAACCTAGTGCATGTTTGCAAAGGCAAAAGGTTAGTGCAGCAAGGTTGTTAGGACATCTGCCTTCCCTGCTGTGGGACAACTCTTTACATGGTTATTGGGAAACACAGGACAAAGGTGTTTTACCAGCTGACCTGCTGCCTTCAGAGGTTTCTATTTTACTTCAGTTTTTGATTTCCCACATTCCACATTAAAACGTATATGAGCAAGTGGAACTTGTGTTTAGGGTGACATAGATCAGCAAGCACAAGTTTCCATGCTGAGGAACGGCTCATAAGCACACTTGCTTCTTCTGTCAGAAGAGCTATATAGAGAAGGGTGCTTCCTTCCTCTTCCGAAGAAAATGCTTCTGTAAGCTGGTGCATAGGCCCTTAGTTAACTGGCTCCCATTGCCTTGGGGATTATTCAGTGAGGAGCCCCTCTGAAGCCATTTACACTAGCACAAAGGGTAGGCAAAATGCATTCAGCATGGCCCCACTTTGAGGGGACAGTGTTTGCATAGGATGCAGCAGTGGAAGCTAGCATGAACAGCAGAGAAACTCCCCTTGTTTGGCTCATTTTAATAAATACAAGTAAAGGAAAGGAGTCTCAGCAATGCACAGGCAAGTAAGAAGTTCAGTCGTGGTCCAGAAGCGAAGCAAAGAGTAAATTCATTGCTCTTTCGCCTGTCTTCTTAACAATTCTTACTGATCCTCAAATCTGGACCCTGACTCAATTCCCAGCATATGTAGCATTTTTTTTTCCTGCCACACAGTCCCACTGAAACATTTGCAGTCGCAGGTTAAAGTACTTTTACCTGTATATTGCTGTAGAAGAAACAGGATTTGAGCCAGCAGGCACTATATGTTGCTGAGCACGGAGCAAATTCCCAGGGCTTTTTGCTGGATTGCTCTACCTGGTACTAGGCAAATCACCCAGGGGGATGAAGACTGCTGCAAAGTCCAAGAGGAGCAAAAGTTTCACAATAAATAGCTGGCCCAGATCCAGCAGGCAGACTGGAGGGCTGCCAGGCTGCTGTTCCTCAAGTAAAGACAGGTGGAATCTGCAAGTCAGGTCCCAGCAGTGCGAGCAAGTTCAGGTTGCTGCAGCATGCACTAGAGTGGGAAGGAAGCGTCACACAGTCTGATGAGTAGGTGGCATATCAGGGAGGAAGAGCATATCCAAAAGGGGTGAAGAGACAATCTCCATCTGATCAATGCACAGAAAAAAAACCATCTTAGTCTTACAGAAAGTGGCACAAAGACATATGCAAGTACTCAACTACATAGTCCTGCCTGCCATGCATGTATGTAAATGGTCACAACAGAATCTGGCTGAAAACAAGGGCTGAAAAACCATTAAAATAACAACAATGGAAACCCCCCAACTTTAAAATTTATCCTATGCTGTCAACTGGCTCTATAGCTAGAGAAGAAGCACAGAAGAAGGATTTTGCTGGAAATTCCTAGTGGAAATTTTCTGCAATGTTTCTTGTGAGTTACATATTGCCTGATTGTCTTTTGAAGTACACTCTGTGGGGAAAGTGAGAGCAACCATCCTACGGTGCCTCAGCAAGGATGAGGAGGACCATGAAACCTGACCAGCATGCACACTTTGAGATGTACAGTAATACAGAGATTGGAAAGCAGACATATATTTATTACCCTGGACAACTGAGGCATCCTGCCCATGCTGCAAATTATCGCTAGCAAGTACAGTGGCTGTGATGGAAGGTGCTTCTCCAATGGGCTCCCTTTTCATAAGGCTGCTTTAGGGTTGATTCAGAAACCCTCACCTTCACGTGCAGGACACATTAGCAACTACTATGAAATACAAGTTTATCAATTCTAGAATCAAGCATGAGCATCTGGAATGAAGCAGTTTGAGAACAGACCCCTAAATTGTACCGTGAGATATTAAAACACTTTGACAGACAATCCTTTTTGACAGGGTATTTCCTGACCAGGATGAAGAATCAAAGCTAAATTCCTAGAGACTAATAGCAGTTTTGAGGGACATGAAAGAAACAGCCTGGGCAAGGAGGGAAGCACTGGTTTTCTTCCGAGCTTTTTCTATAAACATTGCTGAGCATTAGCAGCATGACGATGGGCATAACTTAAAACATGCTGGATGAGCACACCAAACATATGGAAGAGCTATTTACATTAGGCTAATGGCAAGTTTATGCTTTCAATCTGTGTAACATTGCTGTGGACTTAAATCCCAGTGAACAGCCCTCTCCCTCTAGACAGTGCCTGACATTGTCTTATCTACCTGGGGGGAAAGCACCCCCTCCCTTAACTGCAGCATCTGTGTAAAAATGAGGATTAATAAGACTTGTAAAATATTTTGTGATCTCTAGGGGAAGCATACAGTGTAACTCTGCACTGGAGAACTGCCAGCAAATAAACATGGCTTTTCTATCCAACTCACTCAAAGCCTCAGGCCTGTATATCGAGTTTGCATATGCAATACAAAGGGTAGCAAAATTAGGCACACTAAGCTCAATTGCTTTTTTATCCTTCAGCCCAAAGAGCCCCAGGGTGCATGTGACCCAGGGTTTTATAGCTCCCAGCGTGGTGGCTGGGAAGAAGAGTACAGTCTGCTCCCACGCTCCACTTAGATCTGCTGGAAATCTCCACTGTCTAAACCAGGCAAAGCTTTAGACTCATCTGTGGCTCATGTTGCCCTCCCCTTGGCCACCCAGAGAGATCTCTAGACAACTGGCATTGAACTGGAGACCAGTTGCCAGAATGGACAACCAGAGCTGCAGCACAGCAGCCTCCACTGGGGCTTCTGCCCTCCATCCTCACACCTCCTCTGCCTCACTGCAGCCAGGAAAATGGGCAGCAGCAAAGCAGAGGAGGGATGAGCTTCCACAAACAGCATGTGGAAGAAATTCTGCACCAGGTCTTTGGAGAGGAACAATTTTAGTTTATGTTTGTAGAAGATGCTGAGCACAAGGAGATGGGAGCTTCTACCTACTGCCACTGCAACGCAAATTGTAACAATGAACAGTAAACATAAATTTTGGAGTTTCCTACCACCTACAGAAAACTTGTAGTATTAGAACAGTGTACGTTTCTATGTGAGTATGTGTGTATATGAATGCGTGTATGTTGTCTAATGGTGTAATTTAGGTATTCCTAGGGAAGCGTACAGCGACACGCTCCATTGGCCCTGCAGGATTTCTAACAAAAGAACAAATTTATCCCTACTTAGACCTCGTGCAAGAGAGCAGGACTGAGTAACAAGGCATCTCTGCCTAGCAGAGCTCCTGGAGCAAGTTCAGAATACCCCAGCAAGTCAAAGGCTTGCTAATCAAACCAGAAGGTGGGAACTCCTTTGAAATACCTTAGCTCAGTGCCTGCAGCACCAAGCCACCCACAGAGATGAGCAATTATTTTCCACTGGTAAATTTTTGCAGAACCCATCCTTTGATAACAAGGGATAACGGCAGGAACAGTGCTTTGCTAATTTATTAACATCCTTGGAGAGGTTTGGAGGAGAACATATTAATGACCTCATATAAGCACAGTTCAAGCCAAGGAGACTGTGAGACTCACAGCCTGTTGGTGTGAGGAAAACAAGGTCTAAACCTGACCTAGATGTTCATTAATTCAAGTCACATTTCCACCAGGGGTGCTGAAGTTCAAGTGTACCTCTTCCAACTGCACTTGGATCAAGTTAGTAGGACCCTTTATTATGTTGTCATGTTTCTACAACATCTGCTAAGAAGCAGATGCAATGGGGTGATGGTAAGCGTTTGTCATGGGGGAACAAGTAAATTCTATCCCAAACCCCTTAAAAGGCAAAAAGAAATAAAAGCGAGGCAAGACTTCCTTGAGGAAGAGATGATGTATGGATATTGCAGTGTCAGGCCATGTAAACACAGCTGCAAATCTCCATGCAGAGTCAAGTTGCTTTATGGGGTGTTTATTATACATCTAGATGGATATCTCTTCATATACTTAGAGAAAACAAATATTCACATAAAACACCCTTCTGCAAGTGCTACATAGGTCTCTGCATCCCAAAGAAATTGTTACAAGTGGGATAAGGGAAATGCCTGATGTAATATTATGAAGCATTCAGATCCGAGTGATGACTACAGACCGGGCATCTCAATAAAATCAATGCCATTTATGTTTGTGTGCATGACAGTCTAATGTTAACCCAGCACCCCATGTTAGCAAGATCAAAGCATCTGCTACAGTCCTGCAAGCATTGCCACTGTTGAGTCTTTTATGCAGCAGCCTGAGGCCATCGATCATCTGCCAACATGCCAGTCAATGCTTAGGAAAGACAATTACCAAAGCAGACAGTAGCACTACAGTTTCATTAGACATACAATAGAAATTGGCTGTAAAAGAAATGTGGAGATAAAACTAAAATCAGATGGCTTGGCAAGGGATCTGTCTGGTTTATCAAAACATTTATGGACATAATACCTCAGCTTGCTCTCCTGCGTGCAGTCACCAGGGAAAGAAACATGGCCAGGAGACACATTAACAACTGCTTTTCATGACCAGATCAGGCCCTGGGTTCTGCACCTTTTTAGCAAACTCTATACAGATTGTTCACAACTTGCAACCAGCAACTTAGCAGACTGCAGGTTCTCACAGCAGTACCATCTCTCAAACATGTAGTAGTCCAAGTTCACCTCTCCCCATGCTCTCCCTCCCAACAAGGCTAAAAATTTTTAGTTTGCTGTATTTATTTTCAGCCATATCAGCACACTAATCTCCAGCAACATCATCTTTTGTGCCAAAACAGAGGGCAGGAACAAGTAGCCAAGGAAGGGGTGCATCTCCTTTACAGTGGCTCTTCACGAAACTGTGGTGTGAGCTTTCAACCAAGCTTGCTCATTTTCCCCTGTACCCTGCATCACTCCTATGAATTCCAGTATCACCTGTATGTACCTTCTTTTCTCTCCAACTTCAGTTTCGTTCGGTTTCTTTCAGGAGGGCTGTATACCAGCCAGCAGAGGCTAATCCAGAACAAAAAAATAAGCAACTGGGCTGTCCAGAGTTGCAGGTGGGGACCAGCACACTGACCACGGCCAAAAAAGCAACCAAGAACTTCTCTACTCTAGGAATGGCATGTGCTGAGTAAAGGGGATGTTTTGAACAGTTTTCTTGCCACCCGTTTGGCCCCATGGAACAGGAACAGTAGGATGTGGCAGACCGAAGACACAATGTTGTCTGCCCCCCTGGTGGAAACACTTGTGTAGCTGGTCAACTACTGGTGCTGACCCAGAAACAAAGAGGTCTCTCAGGCCTGACTAGCTTCCTAGTGTACTACATGCTGCAGAAAACAATCTATCAGAGCACATTTCCCCAGTATAGGCATAGCTGAAGAATCTGGAAAACTAAAAGGGAAATTAGGGTAGGTGGCTGAAATAGAAAGCCATCTGAGAAGAATAATCATAATGATCTATTGCAGAAAACCTAAACATCAAAGTAGTTATGTAGGTATCTAGCATCTTTTGCATAACTATCAGTGGTGATGGCATTTGGGGGTAACCCTTACTCTTTATCAGTTTACTTTCTGTATTAAAAAATTACTTGCTCAACACACAGCTCTTCCTCAGTGGCAACTAACCAGACATGCCAACCACCTTGACTCTTCTTGAACTAAAGCCAGGCCTACACTTTACATTTTCAGCATAGCTGCAGCAAGCAGCTCCAATTATGATTTAAAAACAGAAGTTGTGAGATACAGGATTTTGCAGTCCTTATATATTTTGTTTAGGGGACTCTTATAAAACTTTCTCTTTGCAGCAAAGAGCTTCTGATAGAGATGCCTAACTCTAGCAAAAGTACTCCAGTCCTTCTGGCCTCAACAAACTTTCTCAGATGGGATGGAAGTTATCTTACTTATTCACCTTTCCTCTGGGCAGGCTCAGTGTCCAACAAGCCAAAAACTCCTTCAAAGACAATACAAGACAACAGTCTGCATCATGGACATCTCAGATGCTCTCATGCCATTCCACATCTCCACACAGCACAAGAAGAGTGGAAAAGGGTAAACAATCGTCTCCCAGGAAAAATGAGTGGTGAAAGGAGATGCAAGCTGCCTCTTCCTGCTTTTGTCTCTCTCCATGTCCTTACTGTAAGGGCAGCTCTGGGAAGCATGCTAGAAGCTGCAAGTTGTGGAAGGAGGAGAAGCAGCATTTCTTACAGCTGAATTTTTGCTAGCATGAGATGAGGTTCATGAACTCACTCAACCTCCAGCTCAAGGCTAAGTTCAACTGCATCTGAGGTCTGATGAAATGCTTTGCATAGCTCTAATAACCATTTTTATTTCAGCTGCGTTTTTTTCTAAGGCAAGAGACAATTCATCTGCCTGACTAAAGAACAGGCCTCTAATACATAGTTAATGTATTAGAGGGGATTTGCTTTGTTTATTTCCACAAATACCAGGCCGAATCTGCAGGCATAATGAATATAGAGGAAAAAATAGTACAATCCATCTAATGAACACAGAGGTTCTCTGCTTTTCATTGTGTCCAGCTGATCAGGATCCTGAGCTTCAGGATTTTGTTATTCATAGTTAAAACTTCAATGTTAAAAAGATATTTTTGATAGTAGATGGCACTGTATTCTAGGAGACAAAAGTGTAGTCAGATCTGTGGCTGGAAACTTAGCTTAGAAACAATATACAATTTCATTCATCACAAACCATTGAGACCAATTATCTGCTAGAATAATCTACCACTGAAATAGAAAAAAAATATTCTTAATTTCTGGATTCATTTAATTAAAACTACATGTTCCTCTACAAGGTACACTGTAGCTCAAATAGAAATTAAAGGACTGAAGCAGAAATTACTTGGCAAAATGCTATAATATGCATTATACAGGTCAGGCTGGATGATCTAATATTATCTTCTGGCCTTAAATCCTATGAATTATGAATCCAGGGTGCTCTCCTCAGGGAGTTTAAAGACACTTTGCCAACACCAGGACATAATCCACTCTCGTATTGTGTGCCAGCCATAGCATCACCTCAGCATCCCAAAAGCTGTATTATCTGGGGCTTATGGCCATGTCTAAAGAGATGAGCTTTACCCATTAGGGAATTAAATATTTCAGAAGAACATCTACCAGGCTTTATATGTGGAAAATATCCCTTTTACAAAGTGAGAGCAGGTGTTATGATCCTCCCTGGTCCAAGGGCCTGCAATCCTGCAGACCTCTCTTCCATGCAGAAACACCATGCTACCTTGACACAGATGTGACCCTAGCAGAGGCAAGGTGACCTCAGCTAACAATAGGGTGATGAAATCACCTCTGAGATTTTTCCTCACTGAAAAAAACCAAATAACCTGATCATCTGCCCTACCTTTGTGTATTACAGGCAAAAGACAGAGTGAAGGCCCAGACCCCTGCAGCTTAGGTGCTGCTAAATGAGCAATGTGGCGAAGCAGCACATGCTCATATGGACACGGTAACACCAGTATTGAAACATGCATTGTCATAGTGGGGAATAAATTATTGACAGGAAGCTTTCAGCTATGCAGATTGGCTTATTTTAGTTGCAGACTAGCATGGCTGTGGGTTGAACTTGACTTTATGAAAACTTCACTCAATCTTTAGATTTATCTGCCCTGACACAGTAATGTACCAAAGACTGGCTCCAAAGTAGCTTGGCTGCAGGAGGAGATGCCCACTTTAGTGCAGCAGGGAGTCTGAGCTAGCCAACCAACCTGGCTCCCTTTCCCTCAGCACCTTCCCACTGCCAGCACAGTAAGATGCCCCAGGGACCAGAGACAGGCCATGCCCATCAGCTTGGCAGGTCTGGCTGGACACAGGGTCACTTCAGCAGAGCCACTGGGGTGCCTGTGCACCACACTCCCTGGCACAGTGGATCTCCAGGAATGTAGCAGGGGGTGCTGAGCCATGATTCAGAGCCTTCCCCAAAGCATCCAGCTCCCACCTGAACCACACAATGCTACTGCGAGGCTCTAGGGGGGAAGGATTCACTTCCAACAATGAACCAGGCCTGGGAAGCCCAAAGACCTTCAGAGATATTGTTAGCATACCTGAACCCAAATAGTTTCCAGCACAGAGGCAAGAATTGCTTCAGAGATCTTTTCTGTCTGGCATAACTTTCAGGTAAAGGAGGGCTGATTGCTCCTGTATAAACTTTAAGAGTGAAACAAGCATGTCAACATCAAGGCTTGGGACAGTTGCAACCACACATATGTCTAAGGGAACCTAATCACTATCAGACCTGCTGAGGCAAGGTTTGAGAGCAGAGAGTAGGAAATGACCACCACCAGCAACATCCCAGGACCCTACTCCAACATAGTGTGACCAGGCTGCTGCTTATGCCCCAGTGACTTGTGTAAAGCCCCTTGAGGCATCCCTCTGTTGCAATCATCAGACCACAGACATCTTACATATAAAGCAAACAGAGAATGAGACCAAATGCTTTTCTGTAAAAGCCTGATCTAAACCTACTGAAGAAGACATTGCCATTAACTTCAAAACTTTTCCAATTAAGCCTATAACAAGTGTATTCTAATATGCTAGTCCATTGTTCTTCTCTCCCTTAGCAGTCACATGACTTTACTGTTTAGTTTTCTTTTGACCTAAGGTAGCATTTTCAGCAGGCACACAACATGTGAGCAAACCAACAATTTAACAGGCTGGTGATTTGCTGCTGCTCTTGTTTAATAGATCAGAGAGAGCAGCCTTATTTTCATAAAGCACTGCTACAAAAACCACAGCCAATGAGAAGAAGTCAGGAAGCGTCAAAGCATTTAGCTTTAGGTCTGCTATGAACCTGTCTGTAGTCAAGCGAAAAAAGGGGGACAAAGGTCTTTGCTTCCTTGCTGAGCCTCCTTAGCTGCTTTTGCCAAGGACTCCTTACTTCTGGGAAGGACTGGGTCCCATTTATTAGCCTTAGTGCAGTCTGCCACGCATATGCTACAGGATGTATGCAAGTATGAGGCAGGCAGGAGCTATAAGCACTACAGCATTGGCTGCATCATCTGAGATAGAGTTTAATGGCTCCAAATCATTGTGCTGAGGTTCTTCAAGACATGCTAATAAAACATACAATAAAACAAATATTTGTCTATAAATGAGGAATAAAACCCCTCTGAGTTCAACAAATACATGTGCTTTATAAAACATACAATAAAACAAATATTTGTCTATAAATGAGGAATAAAACCCCTCTGAGTTCAACAAATACATGTGCT
>JAAGNO010027370.1:27689-38495 GCA_033439905.1 Ceryle rudis
TTGTCTCAGTTCCCTTTGTGCAAAGATGGGGGTCGTCACTAATATTAGTTCAGTGCAATGTACTGAGCTATGCATTGCAAAAGACACAGCTACCACAATAATGGAGCTCTATAAATAACTTAAAATAAAAACATATGGACAGACACGTGTAGCTACAGGACTTCATACTTGAGGGGGCATAACCACAAAATACCAAAATAATTAAATTCGTCCCTCAGAAGTCTTGCAAAAAATTGGGTCAATATTCCCTATTTCATCCTTTCCCATTTTATAAGATGATGACTATTCAATACACCCAGTTTTTAAAAGCAGAATTCTGCAGCTCCTTCTCTTTACTTTCTGCATCAAAAAAAGTAGGCACGAGAAACAATAGCGAAGCTTGCGCACAGCTGAGTCTGCAATATGCCACCAGCTTTCCTCCATGCAGCTCCCTTCAAGTCAAACCAAATGATTAGCTCTGAGATGCCCATCTCTGTAAAATCGCTTTTTCTAGATCGAACAAAAAAATGCAACCGTTTTTGTGGTTGCCCGAACCAGAACAGTGCTTCTGGGATTTTTTCATGCACTCTCCCCGTGTAGAAGAGTCAACATAATAGTGCAACATGACAAGATGTTGAGCCACAGTGCCGAGACAACTTGCACACTTTGCATTTTTCCTATTAGAGATGCATCAGTAATTCTGCAAGGGGAGAGGAGAGAGAAAATAGTGAAGAACACTCACATCCAGTCCCTAAAGCCTTTGTGTTTTCATGTTTGTATCAAGAGGGAGAATTACAAGACAGTGATGATTTGTAGCATTCAAGTGTCATAATAAATTTGGCCCTTTATTAAAACTGTTTTGCCAGAAAAAAAAACAAATAAACAAACTAAAACCAACAGAACAGAAGATTACAAACTGCATAGCTTCCTCAACTGCAAACCTCATGCTAAGATGAGCAATGGGTGAACAACTAAAAGCAAAACCTTCTTTCAGATCTTTGAGATCCCTCCCAGCTTTTCTGGGAGGTAGACCCCCCAGGTTGCAGTATCAAAAACTGTGAGTTCCATTTCTTTTCTTGACACTACAATGGAGAAATGTTATTAAAGTTTTGAATGCGTTTTCCAATTTTCACTTTTATTCTGTTCCTAGAGGTGATTTTAGGCTGATCTGTTCAAGCTTTTTTGATTTTAAAATTATTTAAAAACTCAAATAGGTGGATATCCATAGAGCTGATGTTTCTTAAAATACATGCAAAAACTACAATACCAAAACATGCTTCCCTACCAGGTAGCCATTTGAGTTAGATTTAGAAGTCCGACCCATGAGGATGAAAGAGGCAACAATTTACTACTACTAATGCTGTCATCCAGCAAGGAAGCCTACTCTTTGATCAAAGGAGAGGACAACAAAATTCCCCCTCTGAACATTTTGCAGGATGAACATTTAAATCTTCTACACCAGGCTTTCAGGAAGAAAAGGAGTTTTGTACTCTATCTCTGCACCCTTCCAAATCAGGTGTCATCTCAGCGCCAATGCAGAGAGCAGCAGCAGCCAGAAATGGACCTCATTTGCTGCCATCTCCCCTCCCACAGCAGTCTGCCAGTTGGACATCCCCAGTCAGGACTCCCAGCACCGCTCTCTCTCCAACCCCAGTACACTGTGTATCAAGGGTCCTTTTAGCCGACTTGAGCATCCAGGATGTCTATTCTGAGCAACAAAGCAGCACAACCATACTTCTCACTCACCTGCCCAGGCCCAGAGCATCAGATCAGCAGAGCCACCACTGCCCTCAGTCCCATTTGCACCCCACAGAGGAGCAGGGACTCCAGAGAGGCTTTACAGCCCATCCTATACTATAACCCTGATGTCACAGGGACCCCTGTGTCATCTCACAGCTCCTGAACCTTTTTAATCTGCAGTGACTGAGAAAATGGTTGTCCATTCCTGAGGAACTCCCAGCCCAGGGTGGGCCTTTCTCCATGCTCCAGCATGCACAGGTGTGTTCAGTCATAAGAAGGCAGTTAATTTTCAGCCTTTATCATTGTAAATACATTGTGAGATTATGGGGAAGGAGGGTGGTATGATTTCTAATAGAAATTGGCTTAATTATAAATTAGAAACATTCAAACAGGATTACCCTCACTAAAGAAAGTATTAGCATGTACCTGCTACAAAAGCTACTGCTCTCCTGTTTCAACAGTCAATTTAAAACCACAAGGCTGATAAAAGAGCTCACTCTCCATGCTTTTGTTCTCAAGAAGATAATAACAAGAAGATATTTGGATCGTCTTTCCTCCACACTCCCCATGCTCCAATGTGACTAAATTTCATCATATTACTAACTGATGAGATGTACTACAGATGTGTGCTCTTAAAGATTCACAAAACCTAACCGTTTGTTAGGTGATAATCTATGCTTGGGGCCCTGGCAGAGCTTGTTAGGTTTACCATGCAGTTGGCTTTCTGACAGAGATTTTTAATCCTGTGAATTAAGGGTTACATCAAACAAACAGACACACTTCAGAGCTGCATTATCATCTATGAATCAAGCCTTAGCTGCAAATTACAAACATCATCCCTACTTGAGAAGAGCAAATATATCTATGTATGAAACAGCCTGAAATTTGCAGACATGCTGAGCAAGTGACAGGGAGTATTTTTCAATAAAAATGAAATTAACTGGAGGCTTGTTTTTTGGAATAGAGCTCATTGAGGAGTTACCCTCTTAAAGATCATAATGTGAAATCTGAAAAGGCTGGGCTTTTGGAGAAGGGTGAGACTTATTGTTCCATTTTCTTTTTTTCATATATATATACATACAAGAACAAAGCCAAGAAGATTTCTCAGAGAAAAATTCTTTACACTTTTTACCAGCTTTACTGCCTTTTCTTTCTAATTCAAATTAGATAAAATCAGGAGTCTCCGTATCCTTGAAACTGCTTAGAAGTATTTTTGAAAAAAAAAAGATATTAAATTAGCCCAAATTGCTATTTTATTCAGGTGTTTGGAGCCCAAATGTAATCTCTGTTGTTTTAGCAGGATTTCTGAGATGTTCTGATGAGTTCAAATAACATTTTTTGCCACTTGGTTTCACTAAGGGTAGGACTGGGAATAAGGGAAATGTACTTCAGTAATTTCCCATCTAATGCAAGAGGTTAACTGAAGCAACAAAGTTAGGAGCATTAACTCTCTGAAGCTTCAGTGATCCATAGGGTCACATCCATTGGACCCTTAGTCAAATTCTGTGGACAACTTTGGGGGGGTGAAAGACAGGAAAGTACCCATCTGTATGTAAAGCCCAAGGAGAAACAAGCTTGTGAAATATATCAAGCTCCTTCCTTCTTGAGAGAGCCCATTAACCCATGACCTCTTTTTCATGGCAGCAAAATGCCATCATCTTGGTAGGGGACCACTGAAACCTGAACACCACAGGGCTGGAGAACCCTCTCCTTAAGGCCACCAGCCAGGCATTGTAGCTCTACTATGTGGGCTTGCATCCGCCAAAAATACTGATGGAGAGGGAAAAAGAAAAAAAAAAGTAGAAGAACCCCAAACAACATAAACAAACAAAAACTCTCCCCCCAAAACAAACAAAAAACCCCACAAAAAGCAAACAAAAAAAACCCCAACAAAACAAAACCACTAAAAAAAAACCCTAACCAAACATAAAAATCACACACACAAAAACCAAAAAAAACCAAAACAAAAAAAACCCAAAGCAAACCAACAAACAAAACAAAACCAAAAACCACCAAAAAAAACCCCAAAACACCACACAAAAACCAAAACCTACAAACCAAACCAACCAAACAAAACAACAACAAACCACCGCTGCAACAGCAGCAACATGCAATGGGTATGAGATTTGCTCTTCATCAGCTATGGGAATCCCAGCATCTATTCTGCAGCTGATTTGGATGGAATCCCAAATTATCTAATAATAATATGGGAGCCAAGCATCACACCCTGTTGGGAACTGCATCCTCAGATCACCCTCTGTTTGCGTTTATGCATTTAGACCGTATGCAAAGTTTGTGGTGAGCTATCAATTATAAATCATAAAAGGAGTTTGTACTGTTAACATTCCTCATAATATATCATTCATAGACCCACACCACAGTATTTTCCTAAGCAAAAGCATGCAGCCTGAAGCTAGGAATGGGGTAATTACTTGTACAATAGAAATGTAAATTTAATAACCTGAAAAGGTCCGGGGAGGAGGGGTGGAAGGGGAGGCAGAAGTGATGCAAGTCCTTTCCACCAGGAATAAGTCACAAGCACCAAGAAGCCATCAGATGGGAAGAAGAGAAAACTTTTCTATGAAGGAACAGGGCAACCAGAATAGCTTTTCTAGCCTTTAAAATCAGAGGTAGCAGAATATGCTCACCCCAGGAGCAGCAGCTACTAATGGAGTACCCCAAAAAGCCAGCTGGATTGCAGAAATATCCCCTAAAAGCTAAGTATAATACTAAAAAAATTTTTTTTAAAACTTTATTCTAGAATATCCTAGTCCTAAGTGAACATCATTCATCCTTCAGTCTTACCTGCTGAAAATGCTGACTGGTAAGTAACAAAACAATCTCATTTTCAGTCCTACCATGGTAGAATCAGAGGATTAGTGTGCTTTTACAACAAACAACACCTGAAAAAAAAATATTCCTGGAGTATCACAAAAGCAGCAGCACAGACCTCTGTAGCTGCTAGGGCAGAGAGGAGCAAATCTTCAACAGCAGCTGGGCATGGGAGCCCCTCTGATGTGCAACAAGAGTGGGAAGGACTCTGAGGTTAATGCGTATCCAGCACAGATAGACCAGTAGCTTTGAAAACCTTTCTGCCTTGTGACAAGAGCCATATACCAAACCTCCCATTCAGCAAGAGCCCAGGACAGATGAAGGATAAGGAACACTGGAGCCAGCAGGATAGCTCCCAACAATCCCACCATTTCAGCTCAGCAGGCACACCCTCATCCCCCAAGCTGCTTCACGTCATCCTCCAATCCCTCTGTCTTAAACAGGTCCCCTGGAACCCATAGCCTAGGGGCACCTCATTTGAGTGGCTCACAACCCAGAAGCACAGCACCTGTATTTTGGCCAGACCTGGGTAAAACCCACTCCTACATGCAGCAGAGCACTTGGCAGTATGCAATAACTGTTGTGTGCATGTTGGAGAGCTGCTCTGGCAGAGCCCTGAGAGTAGGGCTGTCATCCTCATGCAAGTTGCCCCAAAGCAGTGACTTCTCTCAGTTAAAGCTCATCAGCTGGTAAAACGAGCTCAGTGTGCCCATCATAGATGCAGCTGTATGAATTCACATCCAGTGAGGCTCTGGTCTGTAGAATGAATTTTGGTTTCCTTTATAGCTCCAAAGACAAATTTTTTGATATATGCTAAGGTTTGGGATGGGGGGTGCAGATGTGACAATAACATCCTGAAATGTTTAAATAAACGGAGGCAGCAGCATTTACCTTGTGACTTTTTTTTTTTTTTTTTTTTATAAAACCTTACTACATCAGAAAGTTTGAAATATAAACAGCTGCTTTCACAGACTACATCAATGCAGCTGGGCAGGGCTGCCTAATCCTTTGGTATGGGTATCCACTGTTATGTTATTAATACACAGGCAGGTTAGATCAGATTTTCTCATGAGCTCATTCAGGACAGTTAGTTTTCATGGGCAGGCATGTTATCTCCTGCCAGCTTTTGAAAGCCAGCCACAGTTTTCAAAGAGTCAGTACTGAGGAGGAGGATGAGGCTGCAAAGGAGAGACTCTTTCATCACAAAACTGACACAGGTGAAGTTGTGACTGGATTAACACCATCCGAGAGTGTATTGTTCCCTGTTAGGCAGAGATGGGCCATTTCTGACAGGCAGTGAGTATCCTGATGCAGAGCCCTTGGGACAGAACTGCCCCCTGGCCACCCTGGTTTTGCCATGGGTGGGGAGTGTTGCAGAAAAGGATATGGAGCTGACCTCTTCCCTTTGTATGCCCAAGAGCATCCCAGCACCCTCTCAGTCCCTGGCAGTCACAGAAACATAGAAATGTCTGGGTTGGAAGGGACCTCTAGAGGTCATCCAGTCCAACCCCCCTGCTGAAACCAGGGACATCCTCAACTAGAGCAGGTTGCTCAGAGCTCTGTCAAGCCCCATCTTGAATGTGTCCAGGGGTAGGGCCTCAACCACCTCCCTGGGCAATCTCTTCCAGTGCTCCGCCACTCTCGTGGCAAAGAACTTCCTCCTTATTTCTAATCTAAATCCGCTCCTTTCTAATTTAAAACCATTGCCCCTCGTCCTTTCACTACAGGCCTTTGTAAACAGGCCTCTCCAGTCTTTTTATAAGCTCCCTTCAGGTACTGGAAGGTGGCTATTAGGTCATCCCAGTCAAGGGATGGGGTCTTCCCATTGCAACACCTTAGACAGAAATGCCAGTGGGGGAGGACAGAGAGACAGGGCATGCATATTTGAATGTGGGTTGCTCACCTTACCATACAAGCCAGGGTTCTTAACACCAAAGAGCAGCAACACTTCCAGTTGGACCTCATAGCACTGTGGTTCCTGGCTCTCAAGGGTATTTATCCCAGCTGCACGGTCAACTCCATGGAGGGCTACATACTCTTAGCTAGGGGAAAGCATCTTGCAAAGAAAGGATTTACCTGCCACAGAAACAATAAAATGAAGATACAGTATCAGTAGAGCTTAAATACAGGCAGATGACTAATTAGTCCATAGTTTTGGACGGCCTGTGGAAGAAAGGGTTAACCCAAGCTTTCTCTGCCAGGACACACAGAAAATTTTTCAGTTTTACTGCCTTTCAGTCGATCATTACAAAGGTGTCTCACCACAGGGATAACACCAAACACAGCGCTACAGGCCCAGGGAGAAATTAATCCATCAGAAGCGAAGTTCCGCAAGAGGAGCTTATTAAAGAGTGTTTTGAAGAACATGGTGCAAGGCCTGATGCCTGACGCTGTATCTGTGCTTGCCCCCTGTGCTGTTCTCACACCCATCATAACAGTTGTTGTAGCCGTGGGCCATGAGCTGCCATTCCTGTCAAAAGACATTTCATGGCAGTTTGGCTGTGGGCATTTGACGGATGTGTCAGAAGAACCCAGAGGAATGGGAGGGAGGTGACATTATTGCTGCCGCTGAACAAAAAGTGCAGATAATGAAAATCGTGACTATGTCAACAATGGAGGAAAGGTTTTTTCCTCCTTGTGTTTCTATTCCTTTAAAAAAAAAAAAAAAAAAGAAACCCAAACATGCTGGCAAAAAGTATTTTTTATGCACTGAGAGATGCATCCAGTGTGAAACCATTTGAGCTTGCTGGCTCTGATAGTGTTAAACCCAAGATGTCCCTCAGCATTGGGCAAAAGAGCCTTTTCCACATTTTCTTTTGTGTCCTTCCTTAGAGTGATCCCACTTCAAGGGTGGTGCCAGCCCAGCTGAAAAAAAAAAAAAGGTAGAAAAAGAAAGAGGCAATTACAGCTGCACCTGCATTCAGGGAGGGCTGGTGCAAGGCAGTGTCTAAGGGAGAGGCTGAGCTCCAGCTACAGGCCCAGCACAGCAGGGGAGCCTCTCACGAACCTCAAGCCCACGAGGAACACAAGCTCCCTTTCTTTCCCAAACTCTCTCAATCCTAAAAAAAAAAAAAATAATCAAAGTTCAGGTCCGTGGGGCACCCTGCTGCCTTTAAGGGAGTCAGTAGTGAACAGTGGGACAGGCTTAGTTTTGGTGTATTTGGATAACAAGGTTCAGAGGGCTGCATCCCCAGAGACAGTATTTACACATAAAAGGTTGATTTAACAGGTCTTTAATCTCCCAACTGTCCAGGGCTGCAGTAAAGGAGGGGAAGGATGGGCAGGGAGAAGCCAGAGTTGTTAGCCTGTGTCCTCAGGAGAGGAGACTTCCTCATCCTTCTCTGCCTCTCTTGATGCCAATTTCAGCTGAATTGAAAGGATTCTCAGAGGTGTCAGTCTCAACTGAATTTCTACAAGGCTAATGAGACATAGCAGCTTGGGAGAATGAAAAGTGCAGCCTAGGCTCCACTGGGTCTTCTGTTCATGCGATGTAACCTCAAACAATACAGGATATTGTTGGGGAGAGGAAACAATTTTTAGTTCTTTTCCATAACTGCTTTCCTTGAGAGGGTTCTGCGCTATAGATACAGACTCAACATCAGATTCTGTGGCTGCAGTTAGAAGGTCTTTCAATGAGATTAGAAACAAAAAGTTGTGAAGAGAACAAAAATTCCTTCACCTTTGCTTCTGTATCACAAAGCAAAAAAAAGCAAATGAACAGATGCAAGCCTTTTTTTCAAAGTCCATTTTACAGATTTTGTAAAAAAAACCCAAACAACCTCACAAGGATCTCCATTAAAAGACAGATTCAGTTACTGTCACTTCTGGCATGATTTGCAGAAGTAAAGTAAATTTGTTTGCTTACAGTTCTCTGTGCATAGCTGGTAGTAATTGTTCTTCTTGAGTAGTGGGGCATTCTTGTGAAAAAATCAATAAATATTTAATTCATAAGAGAGGTGATGAGCAAATTCATAAATGTAAGAGAGGTGATGAGCAAAATATACAACTAACAAAGATAAATTACTTTCATACTCATAAAGGCTTCTTATTAAAACAGTCAGTGGAAAAAGTGTCCCTGCTGGGCAAAGAGAATAAAATAAATTGTGGACTTTATACTGCAAACACAGAACTAAAAAAAAAAAAAAAAAAAAAAAAAGTTGACAACAATGTTAATGCATCATTAAGGTTGAGCGTTTAAATCTACACAAGCCAGCACAAACACGAAGGCAGATTCCTGAGGCAATGTTAATTGAGACTTATTGCAGACTTGCAGACTGTGTTATTGATGACTGCATACATTCAGTTGCATAAACAAATTGCCAAAGCTGTATGACAGTGGAATGCAAATGACGGATGTGCAGCCATCTCCTACACTGTGAGACCCACCAGGTAACAAGTACAGCAGGTATGGCTTACAGGTCACTCAGAGATACACACAAACACATATATTACGTGTGTAAGCACAAGGCAAAAGAAAACCCCAAAAGCTAAGCTACCAAATCTTCAAGATACATCTTCTAGTTATTTGTGTTTGTTTATTTGCAGAGAAGTTAACAAACACTGTGGCCAACAATGCATTCCTTTAGTGCATGCATAATTTAATTTGCTTCATCTGCTCTATCTGCAAAATGCTGAAACACAGCAAGAATGTAACATTCCTGAAGTCGTAAAGTACTTCTATTTAGTCATTTCTATGGCCAGATGAAAACTTTGTGCTATTTCATGTCCCATATTGCCAATAACACTGCAGCTGAGCTAACATGCCCCGGTCCCTGTGCCTGTTTTTCAAAGCACAATGTCCTGGGGATGCACACTCTAAATTGCTTAGGAACTTCAGAACAACACAAAACCAGCCAGCAAAGACCCCATCCATTCTGGCAAGCACATACTAGTGCTATGCTGGAAAGGCTAGTGTCTATCTCAATTCTAGCAATTATCATTGGAACAGATCAGCACCAGGAGAATAAAGCCTACAAAATGGTGTTTAGCTGATACTGAAGGTGGTTATTGTTTGCATTACTGTGGTTCCCAGAGACCACAACCAGGATCAGACTCCTGCTGCACACATTAAAAATGTAGCAATGGGAAATTGCCCCTCATTTCCAGCTACACTACTAACCTTTCAGAAATGGGGTAAAGTGTGGGTTGTCGGCTCCAACAGTTCCCATTTCACAGGGAAAGTACTGATGTACCTCTGGGCTGCACCTCTTAGTAAATGCTGTGGATTGCAGCGGGAATTTTGGTGTCACAATGTCTTGTTCAAAATGAAATCAAGTGCAAAAAAGTGATCCCAGGCACTTCAAGTTGCCCAAGGTCACACAATGTGAGAGCACCCAGAGCTTCCAATTTCCCCACTGGTGTTTCCCATGACTAGTCAGCCTCTTCCCCCATTTTTTGCCTCTTATCAGAAAAAAAAAAGGCATTGCTCATCCAGTGTTGATCTTCACTGCTACTTTTACTTCCAAGTTCCCCAGCACCTAAGCATAGGGTGAAACAGATAGGAGAGATGTTCTGCTTAGATGATTTAACTAATCTCATGCAATGTACTCAGCAGTCTTGGTACCCATAATGCTTTCACCTACATGACAGCCAAGCCAACTGAACGTTGCTTTTTTCAAATATAATAGCATTTTTATGCATTACTCCTTAAAGTTTTTTGTGTTCAAACACTGAAAACCAGGAATAAGTGAAAAACTAAGGAATAAGTGAAGTCAATATAGGTAATTATGCATACTCCTCCCATGTTAGCTGAAGAGCATATTATCAAGATAGGACATCATTAACATGCCTCTTTCCCCCCCTTTTCTTACCTTCAGCATATGGAGTGGAAAACTGCAGTTAAACATTTATTATTACATCTTTCCTGGCTTACATTAGAAATACTGCCTGCCTGCATCATCTTGCATTTGAAAAGCAGGAAGGATTTTGCAGGCCAGATAAAACATAGAACTCGTTTAAACCAGAAAACAATAAACTTGCCTTTCCTGATACAAATTTATGGGATATCCTGATTTCTGAATTTTAAGGGTCCAGGTGAAAAGAACAAAAAAAAATCTGTTTTAGAGGAAGCAACAATAAATTATGTTTATCAACAGACTTGATTCACCAGGTCTTTTTTCTTTGCAAACATTGAAAGCACTCTGTAAGTTTGACTGCAGGTTATCAGCTAAGACAATTACAGCATGTAAACACTGCAGCTGCAGAAGTCACTCATCTGATGGCTTGTGTAGACTCGCTCTGCCACCACCACCAAAG
>JAAGNO010027371.1:0-14540 GCA_033439905.1 Ceryle rudis
AGTAATATAAGATATAGATGACATATGTATGACTGTATCCCCCTCCGTGGCTGTCTATATGGGTAATGTAACCTCTTGTGCTAGGTGGAGGGGAGACGCGGGCGGGCAGGCAGGCGAGGCGGCGAGTGGGTCAAGCGCCTTAAAGGGGCCGCCGCGCAGCCTCACACCCGAGACGGCCCTGGGAGGGGGCGGCCATCTTCCTACCGCTCCCGGGGCGCGAGACCGAGACGCCCTGCTGCTTCCCCTCAGCCTCATCTAAGGGCTCATTAAAGCTGCTAACAGCAGCTGCTCCTTGCTTAATCCAGTTGGGTGATTTTGATATTTAAGGCCTAACTCAGGGGTTTCAAATTTTCGTTGTTGGCAAAGCCAGGACAACAAGCCAGGAGAAAATAAGAAAATAAGGCTCCTTCTTTGCAAAAAGCAAGGTTGCCGGCTAAAAGTCATGCACAAGTTTCTTCCCAGGTGAATCATGTTCTCAGATCTAAGCAAAAATAAGTGGAAAGTCATATCCTTGGGTGAGCTCTGCGCTGCCAGAGCCCTGAGCAGGAAGAACGTCCTGCTGCTCTGGTGGCCTGTGCTGTGCTGCTCCCCATACATGTAAAAGAGACACAAAATGCGTGAAGAAACATAAATATGTATTTTAAGGGCATTTCATGGACTTAATTACATATTTTCCTCTCAGTGTATGCATCCTATTGATGGAAGTTTCACCTTTCCCTTACCTGTATCACAGCTCGGGGCTGTGGTATCGTTACCCTGGGACATAGCACACCCTGAACTGCTGCTGGTGTGGATAAATTTGCCAAAGCAGAGGGATAGCGCAAAGGCCTTGTTTAGGGGCTTTCTTCTTCTACACACAGAGAAAGATAAATAAAATGTTCTGTTAGCTTCTTTCTTACAGTAACCTGGAATCTAGACAACGATATTCAAAATCTCACAAAGAAGTCTCATCTGGCCTTCACATTGAAGGAGCCGAGGGACAGCTCACACCACGTTTGGTGAGGCTGCGCTAGGAGCAGTTCAGAGACCAAGTGGGACAGCTGGGTAGTAGCATATGGTTATAGCCAAGACAAAACTCCTCTTAGCCTCTAACAGTAGAGTGTTATCACTGGAAGAGGTGATGACTCAATCTGAAAGAGTCAAACCAACCACCTGAAAGTCCAACCACTTCTGCTACTTTCTCTTCAAAAGCCAAATACCAGCTTGAAAACAGCCAAATATTAGTGAATACCAAGTTCCCCCAAACCCACTCTGAGAAAGAATGAAAATCGAAATGACCTCAGAGATTTATTTATATGTCAACATATTTCTCTTTATTTTCATACCTGTATATATGTTGATTCACAACGATAAACTTAATTACTCTCATAATGTGGTAGGATTCAAGATACATGGATTCACTGTTTAAAGCATTCTAGATAAAAGACTATCCTGGGATATAAAGGAGGCCATTTGTGAGAGTAGTTCAGCTGCAAAACCTGCTTGATGAACTCAAAGGAAATCACTGCACTTTAGTTTTGGTCCCTGGGTAACACTGAGGCAAGACCAGGGCTGGTACTCCACATACCTGTCTGCTGCCTACTCCAAAGCAGGGAAAGGGGAGTGCTCAGGCAAGCCTTGGAGGAGGCTCTTGGAGGTTAGTGTAGATGGAGCAAACAGGGGAGATGTCCAAGAAGATATGAAATGAGATTTTCACAGAAGCAAGTGGCTCATGGGCAGAATGGCAGAAGTCCCAGTTCTGGTTGTGCTTGATTTATGTAAGTGGCTAGGCTAAACTAAGTGCTTCACTCACATGAATTTTACTTCTGCTACGGAAAGGATTTTTTGCAACTAGCACATAGAAGTCTTGAACTAGAGAGCGATGCAGCCTCCTTCCTTAGATAATGGCAGGTTACTACCATATGTCCCTCTTCTTTGAGGTCCACAGACCTTTGAAAGTCCGTGTGCCAGGCAGGAAGTGATCCATGTCCCACTGAACTGAATTCAAGGGAAACAGAGTCATGCTCTGAGTTTATGTTGGGCCCGCTACCATGTAGGCTTAATACAAACCCGGGGCCTCTCACCTCTCATACTACAGGACTTTGTCATGTTACACAGAGCTAAGGAAACCTTCCAACCAGCCTCAGGGATGTATGACTTTTTATGCCCATAACAGCAGAAACTGCTTGGGCCTTGGCAAGCTGGGATGAGGCAAAGAAAAATTTCCTGCTGAAACCATAAGCAGGTTTATAGTAATGTTTACTCGTTAGGGCTCTCCAAAATTGTAAGCTATCCTTGATTTGGATCTCTCTCATCTTTCGAAGTACATAAAAGTATGAATGCCCAGACCCTGACGCTTTACCAGCAGCTGTGTACGAAGACATCCACATCCCACATAATAATTGAAACATACAAAATTATTGAACACTCTGTAAAAAGCCGCATGACTAAAACCCACACCCATTAGTTCTGCATTCACTTTTAATTTCTTAATTGCTTCTTCTGAATAGAAAATTATTTTACTGAGTTATTACTGTGATAAATATAAAAAAAAAAAGAGAATATATTTGACAGCTAATATCATAAAATAAAAGAGCAGTAACAGAAGAGAGGATTGCCTGTGGATTGTTTTGTTAGTAGGACTATTGCTGCCAGGAAGGTAGAGCTGACACTTAGGAAAGAAAAGAGGTCACAGCATTTTCACAGAGCAAAGATAATTAAACTCCACATGTACTACCGGATGTATATGTTCTGTATATGTGTCTCTATACCAGTGACAAAAGATGACTTTATTTTATATATAGATGGCTGGGCAGGTAAATAAAGCCACAGAAGCACACTTGCCCGTAGGTGCCATGCACAGTTAGAATACTTGGGCTATTTCTAAGCTTAATGGTAGCCTAGGGGAGAAAGTCAAAAGGAGAAAAGGAAGTCATGGTCACCCTCTCCCATTTGTACTCAGTGGGGACAATAGGGCATGGGCACGCTATCCACTGACAACAGCTTTGTTTGTCTGGGGGCGAGGACACCAATAACTTTTCCATTACATGGATGAAAATAGAAAGAAAACATCCTATTCCCAAAGAGGTTTGGTTTTGTTTTTAATAAACTTAAAGAGAGGAGATTTCTTCCAGCAAAATTTCAAGAATGGAAAACCGAGGCCGATTTGTGGAGATCCCTCATTACACTCTTGTGGTTCATAGCACCTTTCAGTTCAGATAAAGTTAACGGCAGGTTTTGCCCTCCCCTTTCCAGACTTCCCCACCTTCTCAAGCGCACAGCTAATAGACGAGGGATTGCAGAAGCAGCCACATTCACAAGATGGTGTCGTTCAGGGCTTTCATTTTGGATAGTACAAATCCCGTGATATATATGCAGCTCTTCAGAAATAGAAACAGTTGCAACAAAATATGAATGATCTAACAAAATTTCGAAAAGCACAGACAAAACAAAAAGCCAAGGTCAAATCACTGGATGCTTACAAGATGCCTGAAGTGCTCCCAGATACTGTTATGCCAAACAATGACAATATTTTATACTTGCACAACAGGCACTTGCAATCTCAAAATGCCTTCCCCCAACCCTAAAAAGTCATTTTGATATTTTGGTGGAAAATGGGGAAACTGAGCCACTTCAGGTTCATTCTTTTTACTCTGATGGACCTGGTGAGAAAGTCTGTCATCTCCCGGTGCTGTGCCCCAGTCACTTCACGTGACTAATTACATTAGTCATCTTCTCTTCTGCCATTACAAAGTCTGAAATTATTTTCAAAGTTCACTCATCTGTTGATGCAAGTGCTGCCTGCAAATGATTGGCACAGCCGCTTCTCATGGGCAGCCTCAGCTAACAGATGCAGCACGCTCTCCATTAATGAACACTTCTTTAAGTCAAATGACACAGGAGGGTTCAGTATTGGACCACGATCAAAGATAATGATGATTTTACATTACAAAGCTCTTTTGTTTTCACATTTTTGCAGCCTTTTCTCAACAGGAAGGCTCACCCGTATGAGACAAGGAAGCAAAAAGAGGAATAAAGAGAAAATGGCAGGTGTTAAGCCTGCATTAGAATGAAGACTGTAGATCAATAAGCCTAAGGGAAGGTGGAAAGAGGAACTGCAGCTATTTTAATCATATTTATCTCTACTGGAAAATAGAAAGATAAATTAGAGTAATAGCCTTGTTACAGCATAGAGCAGAACACAATATTAGACACCAAGATCTTTAAGCTGCTTATTAAAGTTTGTGAAATACAGAATTTCTTCAGCAGCCACCCCATGGACACCATTGCACTGAGAAGTACTTTGAGCAATTGCAGTTGTAAAACCTACACTGCTGGCAAACAAGTGAGCTGGCCAGTGAGAGAAGAGGCCTACAAAGCAGTCAAGATAATCCATCATTACCAAGTTCAAGAGGTCATGGCCAGAGACTGCCCTTCTGAATTTATGGCACTCAGGTGAGGAAAATCCTTCAGCAGAGGCTTGTTCAGTGTAGTGGAAAAGGTATGATCACTTCAGCAGGTGCTGGGTCATCACCTCCGCTCATAGGAAAGGCACCTTTTTCCAGCAAAGCTCCTAAATGTCACTGGATTTATTAACTCTGGGTAGCACCTAGTGCCTTTAAGTAAGTGCTTCACTAAATCAGTGCAGGCTTCAAACTGGGGGGTGATGTGGAGTGGCAGGCATTTCACTTGACCTCCCATTAGCCCTTGGTCAAGACAGTTTATTAAACAAAGTAAAACACCGGGACCACGCTAGGAAATAAACCATATATCTGAACTGGAACTTTCTCACAAGCCTCTTCCCTCCCGCCCCCCCCCCAGAAAAAAAAAAAAGTTAGTTTCAAATCAATCGGCAGCATAACAGTATTCCGGTCAATGGACATAATCAATGTTTCAGGGAACAGGGAAGGCAGTATTTAAGAGGGCTGAACTGTTTCATTACTCTCTGGAAGAGAACCCAATTTCTTTTTGGTGTTGGGGTTTTGTTTTGAGCAAATGCAATTGTGCTGTCCTGATGGAAACAAATATTCATTGATTTCACTGAGAATTCTGCTGACCTCAGGAGCATGAGACTGCTATTCCACTTTGATCACCTCCTTTGCAGTGATATAATCATTGGAGATTTTTTGTTTATTGCCTTTTTTTTTTCTCCCCGAAGTTTGTTTTTAGGATAGCATTTGGCTCGGAAGTGATTTCTGAGCCGTGTCTAGGTGTTGCCAAGGGACACTGTTAAGAGACCGTTTCACTTTGTCTCGTATGTTTCCTTTGCTACAGCGGTACTTAGTTTCCTCTTCAGATCACAGGGGATGTGGCAATCTTTTAGGGGGTAAATAGGTAAGTTAATCAAAGCTCCTCAGGAAAGGGCTCTGGACAGTGTCAGTCTCGGGGGCCAATTTCAAAAGTGAGTGAACTAACATGGCCTTCACAGAGCAACAGTGTTATCACAGGGTGAGACGAGCAAAGACAAGCATCTCAGGCTGCACCCCACAAGATGCATTCCTCGATCTCTGGTGGCAGAACCATGAGCTGAGGGTGCTTAGCACCCCACAGGCCTGGAGTTTCACTGTTGCCACTCTTCTGTCCTTGCACCACTAGTTTGATTTGAATAGGACCTGGCTGTTTATTCCCACTTGAAAAGTAGAATTCAATTTAGCTGATCAAAACCTGGACTGGCTTTGCAACATTTGCTTGAACTACTATAAACCAAATTCATCTTTGTGATCTAAGTAAGCAGTCTTCAGTACAAGACTGATGAATAATAAGAGAAAAAGGACTATGATTTAGTTATTGGCTCACCAACTCTTTGAATGAGTTATTGGCTCACCAGCTCTACCTCTTTAAAACAACACTGTTGTGATACTGTCATCTGCTGTATCCCATAATACTGTTATCTTTATGCAATTCCATCAAAATGCTCCAAAGAGCAGCAGACATTAAAATTTTAGTGCACCCAGTTGCTGAATGTAAAGAATTTTGAAGACACCCTTTCCGCCATCAGTACGCACATTTTCTTGTAGACCATTCAGTGACCTCATATGAAGTGGTGTGTAGCACTTTTTTTTTGTGGGATGAGAAATTTCCAGGCACCCATCACCTGCATGGTAGGGATATTTGGTTTTAAAGTAAAGTCTTTTTTTAAGAAGCCTACATATTCAGAAGGACAGAAACAGAGTCCTTACGGCTCCCATAAGCAAAAGTCTCTCTAACTGCAAAGAAGAGTTCGCTAGAAGAGGAAATGGAAAGCCAGGACTTTTCCCCATCCTGTAATCTGTGAGGGACAGCCTGGGTGCAGATGAAGTCTGCCATAAAACAAAGCATTTAGGCAGGCACTTAAACACTTCCTTTACTGAGCCAACTGAAACGCTGCACCCCAGACATCTTTCTCTTCCTTTTTCCTGAGCATGAATACGGCACCTAGGACTAAATCTAGCACCAGATGCAGCTGTTTAATATTCAGTTAGCAAGAAAAGGGACACAACAATTATTTAAACTTTTTCTGAGCTTACCCAACTGATGTAAAGATGGTATTTTTATGTCCAGCTGATAAACCCCATGCATAAACTGGGAAACATTCTGTGCTTGTTATACTAATCTGGATACAGTCCCATCTGAGCTGGCTGGGTTCACAGAGACAGAGCTTAGGTGTGTATGATGTTAATGATCAGACGAAAACAAGCAGCTCCCCACCATGGCCATGCTGCTTCTACAGGAATGCATCACAAAGAAGTGGGCTTTTTTAAAGAGATGGTCATATACTCCTTACTCTAAATAATTCCCAGCTCAGGCAGTGAACAAGATAAAAAGTGGAAAGAAGCAAAACAGCCTTCTCTTGTGTGGTACTAGGCTGTAACTCAGAAAAGCTTAGATCATGTTTCTGGCCTTGGACTTCGTGTATGATGTTAAGGACTAGGTAGCTTGTCAGTGATACCTCTCATTCTGATAATTTCTAAGTGCCTAAAGTGATACTGTTAAACTTCAATATCATATATAAAAAAATAAGTTGGAAATATTTGTACAGTGCTTTATAGACGCACCGGTGCAATTCCTGCTCACAGTCTAAGTCATAGATGAGAGGAAGACAAAAATCCTGACGTCAGTTGGACATGCTGGTTTTCTACCACTGCAGCAATGTGTCTCCCCATGGCAAAACACAGTGTCCTACAGCGGTCAACAAGCTCATCCTAAGCCAACTGACTAAAAAAGACAAAGCAGTCCAGTGTCTCTATCATGTGCTCCCCAGCGAGGTGAATCATTCAGAGCTGGCTCTAGGTTGCTGCTGAGCCAGGTAGCAATTTTCCCCGTCCCAAGACATACAGCCAGCTCTCCCCTGGAAATATGATTTATGATGCTGGACACTAAACAGCGTGTGTATACTGCCCAGTCAGCCTACACCTGTCGTCTCTTGCCCAGCTGGCAAGATATTAGAGAGAGACTGGGGGAACTGCAGCGGAGGCACTGGAAACATGGCAGGGAAGTGGAGAGCTGGGACAAGGGAGCAGCCCGGAGGTTTCACGTTGAGAAAGCTCCAGAGGGAAATGCAGGGTGCACAGAATCCAAATCAGGGGAAAACCAGGATTCATTAGTTACACTGTTCACAGGACTCTTTCAGTTATACCTTCTTCTCTTCCAAGAAAAGGCAAATGGTACCTGCCTCTTCATACTCCCCTTATGTTCCAGTTATGAATTGCTTATCTGTTGACTTTTCCTTTAAAAGGATGTTTGGGGCAGATGCAGAGAATATAACATTTCTATGGTTTGCTCAACGCAGACTAGCTTAGGCAGGGATGTGAAAGGACCTGGGGAACCACGTGGGAGCAGAGAGAAATATAAGGGCAGTGCGACAGTCATAAGTATGCATGCATCTAAATGGTTTTAATGGGGTCACTTCTGTCCTAAGGGATAACACACTACAGTTCAGATGACAGACTCTGGCCCTGAGCTTGTGAAAGATTTTGCAGATGAGTGTGACAGGCTTGGTTTTAGCGCAGAGGGGACTGCGCTCTGAGAACCTGAATGTGGCCAGATGGCAAAAAGGGGGTATGTGTCCCCACTGGAAGACTGAATGGCTACCACAAACTAAGGCAGAGAGGAGGAGACTGCAGTGCAGGAAAAGACTTTGTGTCAGACTGAAGCTTGGACAAAGGTTTCAGAAGAAACGGATGGTTTTGGAAAGGTTGCAAAGGGACACAATTACAGTATCATCACTGCCAGCGAGAAGGAATGGCTGCAGGTTTATTCTGCAACAAGCCTTTAATTTGTTCAATGCAGAACATTTTAAAACCTTCTTCATCCTCCAAAAGTACAGCTATTCCACCTGATGTTATTGAAGAGAAATAGAAAATACACTTTCAAATTAGGAAACTGTAGTTGGGTAGATGGTAAACAACATGGGGCTGTTCGTAGCAGTTTGGAACTCTCCTAATTTAGAACCTTTCTTAAAAATGTACCCATCGAAGCCTGTTCTCTCTGCACTACCATCCTCCCTGCCCTGAGAAATCACAGGCAGCCCCAAGAGAATGTAGTTAGAATTAATCACTGATAAACTTCATGTAGAGGCTTTATTTAACTCTGAAAGGTGCTCAGGGCAAAGCACACACATACATACATGCATCCAGGCCTTTAGGATAAATGAATTAAAAATATGGTCATATGAGTTTCTTTCCTTGGAAAAAAATAGTACTGGCATTGACTAATCAATAAGGGGTTTTGGGTTGGATTTGTTTGTCTGTTTGCTTTTTGTAATCTATAAAAATGCGTAATACATCAGGAGCTGCATGTTTCACTTCAATGCAGAGTTAACCGCTGCTATTCATTAGCTGACTTTTATGTTGCAATCAATTCAGTCTCGATTTTCTACACTTTTATCTCTGCTATAAAAGAGCTCTATTAGCTTTACTTGGCTCAAAAATAAGAGTGAACTACCCTTAATTATTAATAATCTGTTTCCCCTTCAGTAACGCTTTTTGGACCTTTACTACAGTCCAGTGATGTATTTATTTGATGTGCAGGGTTCAGAGCAATACATTGCACTCTCTCTGGGAAAGAACCCAAAAATAACTATCTACTTGATATCAACCCAAGGGATTTCCTAGGGGAGTGAGAGTATCATTTCAGAGCAGGTCATCAGTGGTTTAGGGAAATTAGACAAATCTGTGTCTGGGGAACAGAGGCCTCAGGGTTTGTAAATGTGCTAGAGAACCTTTCCCCTCTTGGTCACCAGTTCAGGTCTATCCGGCACATCAGTGACTGGAAGCTATTAAACATCTAATGAACTTTTGGGGCCTCCTGAAACAAGGAGTGTGATTCCTAACAGACACATCTTGGAGCTGCTCCTACACAAACTGTAGTCTCAACAGTAATACATAGACACAGAAACTGGGAATAAGCACAGTGGAGTGAAGAATATTTTATCTGCTGAATGCAGTCAGTAGGCTGCTCCTGGGCTGGCAATCCAGCTTTACATTTACTAGTGGCACTTCCTTGTTCTTTAAAAGAAACAAAAGAATGCCTCACAAATCACTTTGCTATAGCCTTTCCTCACAAACTCCATCAGAAAGGCCCAGAAGACTTAACAGCCCAGTCTTGCGATGTCTCAGACACTGGGGAAGATAAAAGAGTAAAGAAGGATTTGTTTTCATGCTTGGAGGCCAGCTCAGGGAGTCCTACAACTCCCAAACTGCTACATTCTGCCAATCTAGCTTTGATGCAGGTCTTCCAGGAGAAAGAGGAGACAAATGCTGAGCATTACAACCACAAACCACAGCTGTTGATGGGAATTGGCAAGAGACCAGGGAATGCCGGGAAGCATAGATAGCCTGCAGCAGAAGGTAGGGCTCAGCAGGGCTCTCTGACACTTGAAGCTTTTTTATTCACCTCCTGGTGCTTTCCCACCCTGGCATCTGGTTCCTGTGCTAGCACAAGGAAGGGACAGTGTAGTGTAATTTTATGGTATGTTCTCCTAGGTTATGTTGGCACTTCCTCGGGTAAACATGCCTTAGTACAGGCTCAGCTTCACCATGCCCCTGGGTTCAAATTATTCGCAGCTGTACTGTCTGCTTTAGCTTACTGATAGCTTGTTCCAGTTGCCTCCATATTTCATTTGAGGAGTAGGGGGGTGAGGCTCGTGAACTGTCCTCCTCCTTCCTTCTAACTCAGGACAGAGCCACGCCGAGAAGCAGAAACAAGCTGTGGCAAAGCCCTGTCAGTCGGCATAGCTGCAACCAGAAGAGCATGTGATGGGGCTTGTAGTTCTGTGCTCCAGAGCAGGAACCAGTGAAGCTGGAGCCATGCTTTGTGGCTGCTGCTCAGCTACGAGACTTTGGCTGTACCCTGGTGCTCCCATTTCTTCACACCCTTTTGAGTGGAAGCTCTTTAGGGCTCTCTTTATCACTCATACAGTACATGACTAAACTTTGCCTAAATTCAGGCACTGGCTCTGAATAGTGCAGCAATAGAAACTGCAAAGAGCATGCAAGTTTTGATGGCTGAAAAAGAAGGACGTGAAAAAAGAAAGAGGAAGGGTTTTTTTTTGTAATGGGATCTGCTGCTCACCCGCTTTTGTTACCAGCATGTGCAAATCTAGCTATTCCAGTCCATTATAGTCAACAATCTCACATTCAGTGGCAGGTGAAATGTCATACCTCAGGGTAAATTTTCACTGCAGTAGGCAGAGAATTTGTCCTTTGAATACCCTTAGTATTAACGGCAAATTGATCCAGCAATTTAAACTCCAAGAGATACAAATGTCTCGTGTGGGACCATTTTCAAATATGTTGACATTTTGATTCACAAAATGAGACACTTTTAGAAACAAATGCAAATTCATTTCATTCAGGATTTGAGGTCAGATGGATACTGGAAGAGAAATGTGCAATGAATGTTTAGCACGTTCATCAAGTATCTTTTAATCTCCATACACTCAAGGGATTCAAGTAACATCAGAGAAAGGAAGGGCAATTTCTGAAGTTCTCTATATTAACTGGTAAATCCTCTCACGGGGCTGGAACATAAATTCACCTATTGCACTTGCAATAATAGTGTCTAGGCCAAAAGGAGGCTTTGGGATATGAGACCAAGTTTCAGTGACCTCTGAAAGGATGTCTTTCAGCCTATCGGATATGCTTTCATCTCTGAAAAGCTCTGATCCTGCTGCGCTCCACCTGGGGGAGTTGTCAGTGTTTTACTGATGTCAGTGAAATTCACCACAGGACTGGAGCCCAACAAAACAAGCACTGGAAACAAAACAAAAAACAAAACACACCAAGAGGGGATAGCTTGCCTGGTTCCCAGAGGCTCTGGCCACTCTTCCAGCTCAGAAATTATTCAGCACACTGTGAGAAGA
Source organism: Ceryle rudis (assembly GCA_033439905.1). NCBI lineage: Eukaryota > Metazoa > Chordata > Aves > Coraciiformes > Cerylidae > Ceryle > Ceryle rudis. The sequence continues at coordinate 11,321 of JAAGNO010027371.1, forward strand.
CAATCTAAACAAATGTTTAGGACTCATCCACAACTGCATTACAGATAGAGTTCCTCATAGGTCAAACCTTAATGAAACCCAGTGAAGCCCAAGGCTCCATCCTGCAGAAGAGGGTAGGGCAGGCCTGGAGCAGCCTTGAAGAAGGACCAACGTGGCAAGTTGCTAGGTTTTAGCTGGATGGTAACTACCACCTGTGCTTGGACCCTGGCTTTGAATACACTGTCACGACTGCAGGCACAGTGCTGGGGACAGAAACAAGTCTCCTCTTCCTCCTCTCCCCCTGAACTTCAGCAGGTGGTGCAGCTCCCAACAGAGGAAGATAAAAGGGGCATCTTCTCCCTGTGCTACTCCCTAACTGGCAAGGCTGGGGGGTGCTGGCTCTGATTACCCCCAGCAGCAAAGACACCTTCTAGCTGACCCCCAGAGTCTCCCCAGTTGCAGGGCTGATGAGAGGGCAGGGCATGCCAGAAAACTGGGCAGTAATTTCGAAGAGGTATGTGTTATAATTTCACAGGAGGATTTCACAGGAAGTCCATGGCTCCTCTCACATGGCCATAAGCATTCCCTCTTGCAGAAACTCCAGCCAGTGAGTGTCCCATGACAGGGGGAACATGAGGACTTGGATCATCTCATGCTCAGGGAACCAGGGGAGGAGAACAAATGCAGGGGAAGTTCCTCACTGAGGTTCCCCTGCAGAGCAGCCTCTGCCCTTCCCCAGTAGGGCCGGTAGAGAGGGGGTTGCACTTCTGGGACCCACTTCCCAGAGGAAGTTACACCAATATGGGTGCTGACTGAGAATGAGACTTCCCTCACAGACACATGTACAATGGTGCCCAGCAGAGTTAGGAGGAAGAGGAAAAGCCCAGACTCTGAGCAATATGCAAATAACGGTATTCAGCTGTATGAAAACAACTGCCCAGGAACTGCTCCAAACCCATACTGTATTGGGTAATGTGCTGATAGGCAAAAGTCTTTTTAGTGGCCTTGTATCGGATTGTCCTCTCCAAGAGCCCTGAATAAGGGCTCCAGCCTGCCAGAAGGATCAGCAGCACACAAGGTTATCAGGAGAAGTTTTTTTCTACATGCTCACTCAAGCATAGTATTTTCCTTCTAGGCCCCCACTTCCCTCTCTTGCTTCCTCAAACTGACTGACATGCTGCAAGAGCCTGTGGGGGGAAGAATTTACTGGTCCTGTACCATCTATATGATCTCTTCGGAGCCCCATGCAAAAGCATGTAAGGGTTTGCAATCTCCACCTGGGTGGCATTCCCCTGCAGAGTAAAAGTTCCGAGTACATCTACCAATTGTTTCACGCATCAAGTGGTTTATTTTTAAGAAAAGGATGACAGATCAAACAGAACCTCAACAAGCTTAACAGACCCATTTTTTTCATATGAACAGCAGCCACAAGTCCTAGGTACAATCACACCTCAAACTGAGGAATAGAGCCATAGAATGCCTTTGGCAGGAAGGGACCTCTAAAGGTCATCTAGTCAAAAACCACTGCCCCTTGTCCCATCGCTACATGCCCTGGCAAACAGTCCCTCCCCAGCTTTCTGGCAGGCTGCGTTCCAAGTACTGGAAGGCCGCTGTAAGGTCTCCCCGGAGCCTTCTCTGCAAGCTGAACAATCCCAACATGCATAAAGGCATTTTAGAGGCGCCGATTCCTGTGCCATTCAGACGTATAACTGGGGAGAAGCTGATGGAGAGGAGGTACAAGTGGACCTAAAGCTGGACAATCAAAACTTCTCCTGACATACAGCGTGACACCTCCACCTCGCCTGCCCTGCCTACGCCTCCTCAACAGCCTGTAAGCCTCCAGCCCCGCGCTCCGCTCATGGGACTCATCCCACCAACTCGCACCGCCGCCGGTACCGTCACAGCTCTGGGAACTACTGGCCAGGCCTCCAGCCAAAGGCACCTGCAGCCACAGCACCCAAGAGCCCGCGGAACCCTTTCCCTTGCCACCAGGCGATGGGCAGGTGGTTGGGGGCGGGGCGGAGCGCGGGCAGCCAATCACCTTCCCCCAGGAGACCCCCAATCGCAAGGCCAGGGCCGGCGACCCCACCGCGTCCGTAGCAACCACCAGACCGAACGGACGATGGCGCTGTGGGCACCAACGCTCCCTCGGAGCAGCCCCCGGGCCCCGGCGAGGCTCCGCCTGCCTCAGCATTTCGCGTGGCCGAAACCCCGCTGCCCTCCGGGGGGCGGACGACCCTCACCCCTGCACCCTGGGCACCCCCTGGCGGACGCGAGGGGACGCCACCACCCGCCATCGCTCCCGCCTCTCGCCTCAGGCCCGGCGAACCTGTGCCCACGCTGCGGGCGGCCTCGCCCCGCAGCCTGGGCTCCCCTGGCACGGGGGGCACCCCAGGCACCCCCAAGAGGTACGGCACCTTCGGCACCGCCGGCCTTTCTGGCACGACGCTTCAACCCTGTGCCAGCGGCGCCCGGGCCCTCGCCTGGGTCACGCCTGCCCAGTAAATCCAATTTCCAGACAACTTCCCAAAGACCTGCTGGGGCCATCTCCCCCATCTCCCCTCCTTTAAGTGAGTCTCCTCCCCAGGCTGCAGCCCCGTCTGGGGGGGACGGACGGACGGACTGGGGGGGGACTGCCCCGGCCACAAGCTCCCCAGGTGCCTGGCAAAGAGCCGGGGGACGTTGGTGATCGGGGACGGCTCAACGGGTGGGTGCCCCCGCAGAGTCCCTCGGCCCAGCGAGGCTCTCTCACCCGTACAGGTCTGATCAAGGCTCCACGGGGCTCGTTCCTCCAGCGACGCCCCTTCCTTACACAGCAGGTGAGGACCAGCTTGCCTCCAAAACCCTCCTCCACGCTCGCCCACGGCACTGCACCTCTGCCGGCTGCTGCCCTGGGCGGCCCCAGGGGCTGCGGGATCCCCCACGCCACGGCTGGGCAGCCCCTGGGACACCCAACCCGCCCCGCCCCCCCAGGGCCAACCCTAACACTTCTGTCTCTCCCTCTTCAGGCGACAGCAGTAGCCTCAGTCCCCCCAGCGCTGCCACCCAGCCTCCCGGGGTACCAGGAGATGATAGAAAAGTTTGAGAAGCTCAGCCTCTCCCCCACGGCCACCCCCGCGGAGGCAGCGCCAGGCAGCAAGGCCGAGAAACGGGGACAAAAGCGCAAATGCGCCTTCTCAAAGCCAGGCAGCAAGCGCTCTCGCCCAGAGCTGGGGGGGGAATGGGGACTAAACTAACCAGG
>JAAGNO010027376.1:0-19469 GCA_033439905.1 Ceryle rudis
AATACCATTTGAGAATGGTAAAAACAAACTATAATAAATATATATATAATAAAATTCCAATTCCTAAAGCTGCACAGTTTCAACCTAACAGTACCCTAGCAGCAATATCTATGTAGAATTGAGATAACAAAAGCTCTCTGTCCCAAAGCAAGAACAACTTCTGCAATAAAGTTAGTAAGATTTACATAGCTCCACTTTGTTGTTCCTTCCTCAGACAAAACAACTCTCATCAGCTTACTGGGTCCACATCATAACAAAGATCAATGAACTTTTTTTTCAAAGGCAGAACAACTCACAAAGTGCTGAGTAGCTGAATTACTTGCTACTACTCAGGGTAGCATTTACTTTTATGATACTGGTATCCATATCCATCAGAATTTTATAAACCTTGCTAAAGTCATTCTTCACTGTTCTGTCTTAGTAACATACAATGGAAGTGTTACAAAGAATACTTACAAGTATTATCTTGCATAACAAGAATAATACATGTCACTCATTACCAAGATAACATTACACAACAAGAACATATAGTTACAATATATTGAAAAAAAATTAATAATGGCCATTATAGTGTCAAGAAGTATGTATTTTCTGCCATGTGCACCTCTTCACACTTGGCCCAAATTGCCACATCGTGATTTGAGATGAGTCAGCAAAGCCACCTAACGGTTACTACACAAGTGCCTTTCCATACCCTTGCTGTGCATTACATTGTCTAGACTGGTGCAAAAGCAAGGTATCAAATGGCTCCTGGCAACAGGTCTTGGTGAATTTCCACAAATACTAGCATGCATGCTATCTAAAATTGACACAAAGGAAAAAGTTTTCATAGATATAAAAAAAATATTAACCATGTTAGAGATTTCTCATGCATTCATGGTGGTATGTCTGAATCCTTCCTTATCAGTGAAAACCAAACTATTAATATTTTCTTCAAGAATAAGACATGAGGAGACAAACCATGCTAGTAATGCTCAGCTCCTCAAATTCCTGTGAATAAGCCCACAAGCTTTAAGATTCAAGTCTTTCCAAGTAGGCTCACTAAACCAAGACATTTGCTCTTAACTGTAAGGAGGGGTAGTGTCCTATAGACATCTGCTTACTAAAGACAATGTATATACTATCGTATTAAATATAAACAAATCATATAAAGGACATCAATCTATCAATGGTACATTCACCAACTTCTTAAGTATCTCTGCTAGTCAGCTTGATGTAATAAATGATGACAAACAAGTCTGGCCATGCAACACAGATGGACCAAAGATGTCTTAAATGACTCATGACAGGAAAAAAACACTTGGACCCTCTGGTACCAGGGATGTAATTGTGCCTCTTGAAAGAAAGGAGCGTGGTTACAAAAATAAACAAACAGTTATAAAAGCCTTGCAAGGACTTTCATATACAGTCAAGACACGAAAGTATATGAAATGGCCCAGAGAAAAAATCAGGGCATACCACTCTGGCAGGCAATGATACCCTAGATACAGACAAATTGATAGGGATGTCATATGTGTCTATGTACCAGACCGGGGAATTTGTTTAAATGACCAGCCAAGGAAACTTTCAGCTCCAGAAAACACTTGGCATTACTGGGACAACAATCCATTTGAGAAGACTGTGTTGGAATTTATGGCAGTTCATCCAGAGTTCATGCAGAGGTCTACCTTTATGTACTCTTTCTCTTAACTAGCTCTTTTTAACTAGTGCTGCAACAGAGACAAATACATTTTAACTCTCAGGACTATTAAACCTTATACACTGAAGACTGGCAGCAGGCTAAAGAGAAAAGATCCTTAGAGGCCTTTAAGCCTCTTAACTCCAGTAATAGCTCTGAGGTTTCCTAGGCATTGAAGCTCTGATTTGAAGAGATTGTAGATGCTGACTGAGCAAGCGATGTAGAGACAGAAAAAACCTGTTTCAGTAAGTTGTTTCAGGTTCCTTCAGTATAAATAAGCTCAGCTGGACATCCTTAGACTACTATTTCTTGCATAGAAGTTAATGTTCAAGGTGTGACAGATTCCTCCAGACAGTACTATGGTGAAGACACTTCAAGGACACACAATGCTCCAGAAACTTTACAATTACAAGCAAACAGCTTCACCTCTGAGCAGCACTTCAAAACAGCCACCCTTTCTTTAGCACAAAGTTATCAATTTAGTTTCCAGTTGAGTTTATAGATTTGCCTTCAGGTACTCCCCAGTATCATGGCTGGCAGGTCTGCTTCACAAGAACAACATGCCTGCTGACACCTCTCCATTAAAGCACAGTCAGCAGCTGCCAGAACATATTATCAGGGCAACAGAGTCTGAAATCATTCTACACAAAACCATGTTTGTTCTGGCCCTCAGTAACAGTGGGAGCTCTTAAAAATTAAAATCCAGAGTCCAAGCCCAAAATAATAAATTTTCAAATAGAAAAATACTCCCAAGATAAATACTGACACTGCAACTGGAATGCAAAATATGAGCAAATCCACTTCTGACATACAAAACCAGAGGGGATGAAGGCAGACATGCCCCTGCATGTGTTGCTAGAGCAAAAGCTTTTTATGTGTGCCTGACAACATGCAAGTAAACCACCACACTAATATATATCATCAAAACAAAGGATCCACTTTGCAATGTCAGAATGACCAAGATAACACCGAGTCTTGTTTAATTGTGTGTACAGTTATGATCAAAGAACAGATACACTGGCAGATTCCTAGACCCTTAATACCTTCCAGGAAGGAAATGGAGAAAACAGCTCCTTGAAATTAGAGTTTCTAGTCAGAGAAAGGGTCCTTCACTTTCAAGGTTACATTCACAAGCAGCATATGCAGCTATTCTTCTGCAAACAGGAAAGTCTGACTTCATGATTCTTGGTATCAAGTCCTCAAGGATTGCTTTAAAACACACTGATCAGAACTATCACTCTGACTTAGTAAGAATAATTGCTTGAATTCTTTCAGATCCAATGTAAATATGCAACACAGAAGACAGCTATCGTGGCATGTGTACCAAAGACCGCACACAAGACACATTTTACTGACAGGTACCTTAGACAAATGCTTCAGTGTGAAGGCAGTTCTCATCTACCTGACTTTCCTCAATAGTGCATGGAGTTCAACTCCCAGGAAGTTGAAGCTTATAGCAGTGAGGAAGATATTCCTGGCCTTGGTCAGCAGTAGCTTTCATCCATACATTTGGCTTCTGTCAGAGGTCACCACTGCAATTCCACGTTCTACTGTTTTTGCCAATCACTCTACAGTACAGCTCTCCCAGGCCAATGGTGAGATACTGCTTCAACATTAATGCTCCGCTCCTCCCTACTCTTTGAAGCAACTGTCCCTGAAAGCAAGAGTTTAAGCTACCAAGATGTTGCATATGCATGCAAAGTAGCCAGTCACGGGAAAAGAAAAAAAAAAGATTTGTGCAATGTTTGTGAAAGGCTGAAGAACCCCACTGCACAGGGTGGCATCAAACACAGTAAAGAGCTTTTGCTTCAGGGAGGCTGGGGAAGCCTCTCAGATAATCCAACTACAGCTTATCCTTGGGATGCACTCCAGCTTTTACAGCTTATGGTCCAATATGCAATCGTTTTGCATCAGAGGCTACAACACGTAACTTCTTACCCTAAATGACAAAGGAACACTTAAAAAAGGCTTCTCTTCTGCCACACCTTATGTCAACTGGGAAATTCTAGCAGCACAGGAACAGGACTGGAGTATGTTACCCAGAAAGGCTGTACAGTGCCTGTTCTTAAATCATGAGCAGATACAGCCCTGGGCAAACTGCTCATGGTGATCCTGCTTGAGCAGGAGAGTTGCGTTACATAATCTTAAGAGGTCCCTTCCAACCTCACTGATTCCAGGACTCTGTGAAATATTTATGCAATGTTAGAAGAACTGACACAGTTCTTCTGAATTTCAGTTGAATTTCAGTCCTCAGGCTGTAAAACTACCTTCAAAAATCACAGGCCTCTTACAATACTAGGGAAGGCAAAATAATTTTTTTAATAGTCTTTTCAGTCACTAACCCTAACAGGTATGTTGGTTTCACTAAGAGGGCCCAAAAAAGATCAGTTATGATATTCAGACTGACAATGACAACAATAAATTTTGGTAGAATTTTCATGGCATATACAGAAAATACTTTCAGCCTTTCAACTGAAGCGAAAATTTTCAGATGCTACAATGAATATGAAACCTTTCTATTTCTGGCATTCATTATTTCTGTACTTACATCAAATGTTAAAATACAAGTAATAGTGGGCATATTCTTTTATTGTCTTTTATTGTTAGACTAAAGGATTCTTATTGCAAACATACCCCTTGTTCAGGTTCAGTGCTCAGGGCTGGAGTGGGTGGCAAGCTCTGCAAAGTTCAGGAGTGGTTTTTAGGTTGCCCCTTTCTGCCCATCCTCTTTGCCCTTCCACATATTCTCCATAGTTCCTCATACTTTTTGAGATTCACGAAGACACACAGTTAAAAGTGAATTTCTGTGATGAAAAAAGCCAGCTCAGCCAACTTAACAACTTCATACTGTTGAGGGCTGTCCTTATTCCTCACATCCTTATGCTAGCACTGAGGATCAGCAGACACCTTTTGTCAGCAGTTCTGTTTAGCTGCTCTAATTTTCACATCATAATGCAGTGAAGTCTTCCTAAGGGGTCACAGAAGTGCAGGATTTAACATGTAAAGAGTTGCAAGGGTATGCGAAGCAGGAACAAGGAAACATGCTGTCAAATGGAGTTTGACTTCACTTAGTGGCACATCATGTGTCTAACCACTCATGAATAAAACTAAGCTTCAGAAACATTAAGATACAGCGTGTTCTAGCACTGTGTATGGACAGCAAAGTTATTCTGGATCTGGTATTGTCAACTGGATCATTTCCACATGTGCTATGACACCCTTCTCAGTGAGGCTGATAACAACTGTATTTTGCCCTGTACTTTGCTATATAAAACATATCTAGTTAAATTTTAGGCAAAGCATGTCTTCTCCTTCACTGAACATTCTAAAGAGCTGGCGGCTCTCTGTCTAGTACTGAGATACCCATTAAAACAGACTGTCAGATCAAACACTGATTTCTCCAATGAGCATGGCAAAAGAAAACTAACTGTCATAATGCTAAGGCTCATCTACAGGAGATAGTTTGTAGGACTAGTGTAGAACTGTGCAAGCTTTCATTCATACATACTGCCAGCCATAACAGCCCACTCCAGCATCTCCTCCATGTGCCAAGTACATTCCAGCTCACAGGAGCACATTATGTATAATTACAGATGATTTTTTTTTTCTCTCAAGTCTGCTTCTCTGTTTGGAATGGTGACTTTTTCTTCACACAGCTTAATTGTGGTATAGAAATTCCTTCCTCAAGAGTAAAAACCCAAGAGAACCAAAATTGCTCGAAGATTACAAGTATGCAATTCTCCCTTCTCTGAGCAGACCTATGTAATTTGCTATGAATACTACAATAAAAACAGCTACCAGGTGTAGTAGTATGTACTACCCAGTTTATTAAGAGAGGAGATACTGCCAAGAAGCACACTGAGAAAACAACAGCCCTAATCCTGTTTCTGTCAGTCTTTTACCAGCTGATACTACCATCTTCCTATACCTTTACTGTCACCTTCTTCAGCCATAACTTTTATAAAATGTAAAAGATAAAGAATATTCTGAGAACTAGATACTGTTTAAATCAAAATAATAATAATAATTAAAAAAATCTCTTCTGTTAACTGGGCAACATACTAAGTCCCATTCCTGTCTAAAAATATCTTCTATCCTCCTGTTTATAGCAACAAACTTCAACTTGTAATGACTACTTAAAAAAAAAAACCCCAAAACCCCAGTCTGAAACACCCAAAACCCACCAAGCAAAACCCATACCGATTTTCCTCTTCTTTACTGATTTTTTCTAATTATGTACCTTCAAGAAAACAGCCTTTGGGACCTGCTCAGCACCATCCCAGATATCCCAGAGGTGAAGCAAAGAATACTAAGCTTTCCTGTACTGTGCAAAAACTTCCTCCTGAGAATAAATAGCCAGGCAAATGTTCTCCAGTCTGAGGAGCATTTTCACACAGTATCAGACAATACAATACCGAAGTGCTTAAGTGCACTAAAGAATATGCTCAGGTATTATATATTCTTTAGCCATATGCTCATTAAAAACAACTAAGGCTACTGACTGAGGAATGGTAGGTTACCGGAGAGGAAAACTGGCCTTTGATGACAAGAGATTAATGGTTAAATTGATAGGTAGCCAGAGCCAGTAGATGATGAAAAAGAACATCTTTGTTCTAGAACTGTTGAAAAAGAAGTATATCTCTTCCAGCTAGATTGGAATTTCCAAATTCAGAACGGTAGTTTTATTTTCCTACCAGCTCCTTAAGAAACCAGACAGACAGGCTAAGACAGCCATTACTACAAGAAAACTCTAGAAGCATGCATCTCTTCTTTCTCCCAATTAAAAAATGGCAGCCTACTATTTCCTCTTTCTTCTCCTCTAACTGAAATAATGAATTTGGGAAGACAAGTGGAGAAGATGATAGAAGACAGCTTCACTTGACAAATAGAACTGGGGACCAACATATTTTGTCATCATCTAAAGTTGATGTATGAGCATGAGAAAAGGTTGCTATTAGAAAGAAGCCAGCACCAAGACTGGCTGGAAAGGATCAGCTGTGGAATAATTACATCCAGGCAGATAGAATCAGCATGTTAGAAGAGTTGTATTGGGTCAGAACAAAGATATTCCTAGCCTAACGTCCTCTTTGACAACAGAAGGTGCCTAGGAAAAAGCATAGGGGATAGGACAAATGGCAGGGTACCTCTTCCTCCCATTCTGGATACTCCATAGTTCAGACACTATCAGCTAGAGACAGTTTCTTTGGAATTAAGTAGCTCATGATAACTGAGGCCAGGGATCATCCACTCATCAGTGAATCAGCTGCTTTTGAATTCAAGATGATGACCATTCCCCATTTACCTTCTCCAGGTCTCTTTATTATTTTATAGCCCATACACATCTCCAACTTTCCCCACCTACATCACCTAACTTAATTGTTGCTCATACTGAATCCATTACTTATCTTTACTCATCACCCTTCTTAATCATCCTTTCACTCTGCTTGATCTTTCAATGAGTTTTTGTTTGTGTTTTTCCTGTATAGAGGAGCACATCTGATTTTGACATGTGCTTACACAACATGTTGCCCCAGTGGTAAAGTTTGTTATTTTGTTTTCTATTCCCGAGAAGAGAGACTGGACCATCTTTTCAGGAAAGTTTGCTGTATCCCTGGGGCCCATGTTAGAGGTGTCACCAGGTGACTAATAGCTTGAACTATTATCCACTCCTGCTCTTCTTGTGGGTACTAATGATGTTGCAACAAAAAGTCTAAGGTTTGCAACAAAACAACTTTTTTGCAACAAAAAGTCTAAGTCTCCCACAAAAGAGATTTCAAGGCTCTGGGAAGAAAGATGAAAAAATCAGGAGCACAGGTAGCACTTTCCTCAAGGTTCCCAGTAATGGGGAAAGACTTTGGAAGAAACAGATGAGCTCAAGATACAACCTAGTTCTAGAACTGGTGCCTCCACCAAAACTTTGGGTTTCATAACCATGGAAGAACCTTTGAGGCACAAGGGAGTCTGATAGGATCCATCTGTCCCAACAGGGGAAGATTACCTTTGGTCGTAAGCTGGTAGAACCGACTGAGGAGGCTTTAACTTAAAATCAGTGGCAGAAGGGGATGCCAACATCCCCTGAAGTTAAGCCAAAGGTTGGCATGGCATTACCTGAGGGTGGCAACGCTAGTGGCAACATTTATAATGCTCCTGGGAGGACAGAGGGCTCAGGAGCACATCTGAAATGCCTGGACACCCATGCACACAATATGAAAAACAAACATGATGACCTGTAAACACTGGTCTGTTCACAGAGCTATGATGTGATTGGTATTAGCAAGACTTGGGGGAAAGAGTCCCACAACCAGAGTGCTGGAATGGAAAGCTACAGGCTGTTCAGGCACAAGCAGGGGAGGCAAGGTGGAGAAGCTGCACTGGATATAAGGGAGAGATTTGACTGTACAGGCCTTACAATTAGTGACAATGTGGTTGAGAGACACTGACGGAAAACAAAGCAGATATTGTAATGTGTGTCTATGACCGATTGCCTGACCAGGACGATGGCACTGAGGAATTACTCTATAGGCAATGAAATCTCTGGATCAGGAGCCCTTGTCCTAATGGGAGATTTCAACTTCCCAGACATCAACTGGGAATTACACATTGCTGTGACAAGTAGGTGTGGGAAATTCCTGAAGTTTGCAGAAGGTGACTTCCTGTCACAAGTATTCAGTAAGCCAGCTAGGAAAGGTGTCCTCCTAGACTTGCTATTTGTGAATAGAGAAGGACTGTGTCAGTGGAGGTTCTGACTTAACATTAGGAACATTAGGTCTGTCAGTGATCAAGAGGCATTTGGACAATGCACTTAATAACATGCTTTAGCTTCTGGTAAACCCTGAAGTGGTCAGGCAGTAGGACTGATGATTGTTGACAGGTCTCTTTCAACCGAAATATTCTTTCCTATTCTATTCATTTTGAAGTACTTACCACTTGCGTATTTTTTGTACTGAGCCAACATTTTCATGAAGTTATTACAAATACCAAGATCTCTTTTTCCCAAGCTTAACTGTCCATACAGAAAGCATTTTTTAATGTAATAAGACTCCTTCCTGTCCATTGCTTTACCTAAGTCTCAGTTGCAATTTTATGGGCCAGCAACTTGGTGTGATGAAGATCCACACTTCTTCAGAGACACCTGGTCTTTATAACGCTGAACAACCTTGTGTTACTAGCCAGTTCAACTTGTATTTGTACCCTTTACCAACTCACTTACTACAATCTTGACCAGCAGGTGTCCAGATGTCCCCACTGTGGAATTCGACTATAACTTCCAGCCTTTCTAAAGGTCACTATTTCAGCCTTCCTACCTTTCCAGTCTTTTAAGCAATTATACATCCATGCAAGGACCTTCCCTAATGTCCTAGGACTGCATAATTCTCCAAAAGCTTTTGGAAAAAAACCACTGGAAATTCAAGTAAATGTTTTGAAAAAAAGATGTAGGAACTCAGCCTTCTCTTGAATTGCCATGCTCCGCCATGCCCAGCACAGGGAGGTCATGGCATTGCAGAGCCTGAGGGCTAAGTTCCAGCACTGAACAGTGAAGAGCAAAGCCCGGCACTGCTCCACAGCCAGGTTGCAGTGTGATGAGAGTGGGGGCACCTTTGGTGGCAAAGCCCTGTCTGCCTTCAAGAGCAGGACTCATAGCTCTCCTGTTCAAGTAGGAGTCTGAAATCTACAGCCCAGCATGGTTAAAAGCCAGGCCCCACGGCCCTCTGCACAGGGGCACAGCAATGCCATGACACCAAGCCAGGCACCATGGGCCTTGGCCAGCAGGGAGGTGTGGAGCAAACCCCTGAACAACCTTCTCTTGAATTGCCCTATCAGTCACCATCTCCTGAAGTACAGCATTCAAGTAACTGAGGAGAGCTGAGCATGTGCAAGGAAAAGGAAGTCTTTTAAAAAGACTTACCACTCAGTAGTGGGGTTTATAATTAGACTGCAAAGGGAACCACAAGACATTGCCAGTACCAAAACTAAATTTATTATTATTTCTGGGTTATTTATGACTTGACAGGAACTAAAAAAAACCCAAAACCAAACAAAAAAACAACCAAACAAAACAACCAAACAAAAAAAACCCAAAACCAACAAACCAAGGTGGAAAAAAAAAAAAAAAAGAGAAAAATTGTTCGCTTCTTTGTTTACAAGTCTGAGGCACTCTCATACCTCTGCTGTCATAGTCTCTTTCCCTTAGGGGCTCAGCTGCCTAGACCTGAAGACTAAGCCCAAACACAGCAGAGCTACGTAACTTTGGCTCAGAATTCTATAAAAATCGCTAAGTGTTGAGACAGACTCGTGAAAAAAATCTGCAGAAAGGTAGGAAATGAGAATGAATGACAAAGTAATTAAACCACAAAGGTCTAAGATTCTGCTAGAGAAGAACCGAAGTTGGGAAGGTCAGCACCAGTCATCGCTTTTTTCGAAGCACTGGTCTTCCTGCAGACAGAAGCAAACAATTCCGTAACACCGCAGATCTGACTGACAGAGGTTCTGAAGCAGACTCTTCTCCTGACTGAAGCCTGTCTGGACAGCAAGGACTTTTGGGGCCTTACATAAGCACGGTGAGCACACTTCTTCTCAGGCCAAGTGCTCATTAAGGCTTGGCTATAATCTCTCGGTGCTAGCCACTGCATAATTACTTTGTAGTTTTGCATTTAGCTGCGCAAAATGTGGCGCTACAAGCAAGACGCTCAGGCAAGCTAACATAAAGAGAGAAGGTAACAGACCAATGGAAAACACTGTCAGCTCCAACCCTTTCTAGTAGGCACTCTTGCTGGAAAGGTGAAGACTGAAAGCAAGATAAGCGACCTGCCACTTCTAGTGCGTTTTGGAGACTTCAGCTCACCAGGTAGGAAGAGTTTCTATTACTGGTGGTTGTCGCCTAGACACAGAAATTATCATCTCCCAGGAGTAAAAAATGAAATTCCTTCCTTTCAGGTAAAAGTTTAAGGATGGGAGCTGCTCAGAAGTGACAGCGTCCACAGCAGAGTCCTCAAATGACAAGGCTGGAGATTCTGAAAGCAGATTACGAGGTTTATTGCCCGACAGTTTGTAACTAAGCTACTGCTGATCAGAATGCACGCAACAGGAGTATGTGCCGTCTCGTTAAGAAGGTTCTGCAACACCAGGCATTTCTGCTGTTGTTCCGAGGCTGACAGATGCTCCCAGTGTAGAGTACCCAAAAAGGCAGAAGTTAATGCAGAAATTAGTCATGGAAGCATCTTTACTGACACTGCAGAGTATAGGCTGCCGCCAGTACTTCGAGGGTCTACAGAGCTGTACACCTGCAGACACCTTCTTTGAGCCACGAATAAACACTGCTTAAAGAGATGCATGGTAGCCTTCACAGGAGAGGGCCTGGCTCCCAGTTCACACCTCTCCATGCCAGAGCCATGACTGTGGTTTACCTAAGTCAGTAAGCTGAAATGGGCTTTACAGGCTCATTAACAATTCCTTGCCGACTGACTGCGCCAGGGCCTGATAGCTCTGACTGCTGTTGTACTGCCCCTGCTGTATGACAATATTTGCACAGATTTAACGACTGCTTATTTACACTAAAATGACTCTGTTTTCTTGCTAGAAAGGAGAGAGAGAGACCCAGCAGATAACAAGCCAATGGGCCATGAAGACAGATGGAAGATCCTGGGTGAACGGTAACATTCCGTCTGGAAGATGAGCTCTGAAAACGACCAAAATGTGCTTCATGAATTAAGTAATTCAAAATTTAACAGCTTGCTCTGCAGATCACACGGGAACTGATCATCAGCCATCAAAACACACTGCTGCTGTCTGCACGGATTACGGATGTCTGTAGTATGATGTCGGAAATGTACTTTATGCGTGTGTCGGAACACCACACACATGCAAATAGCGTGATTCCCGGACAACAGTTATTTAATCTCAGAGGAACCTTTTTTGCCGTTTTTAATTCAAAGTTCTTGCACAAGAAAATACTTAACAGTATGTACAGAAAGGTCATTTCAAGCACACAGATATTCTCAATTACTTCTCCACCTGCTGGTACCACGTTTGACAGATGTTAAGAAGTTAAACAGGTTCAATGATATGACCGGCCTGTTACAAGTGAAACTGGACAAAGTTTGTTTGACGCAACGTTGTGTTACACCTTCAACGAACCACGAGTGCAGGAGAAGAGAGAAAAGCACAGCAACTGAAGACCCTGGGCCCAGTGGTAATGGCAGTTCACGTGGCAGACCTCTTGAGTGGAAGCTCAGACTGATGCTAGCTCCTAAGATGAAGGACAAAGACGTTCCTGGTGATCAAGAGCTAACAGACGTCAAGGGGGTGGGGACAGGAAGGGGTTGAGCTGTAATTTCTCCCTACAACTTTATCACACTCCACTCTCACCTATTATTGCATCATAAGCCTAACTTACACAGCAGAAAGAAACCTTAAAAAACCCTGCAGATGGGAGAAAGACCTGCGGAAAAGTCTACAGAAAGACAGGAACTACCGATAGACCTGAGACTGTTCACACAGGATTTTCTGGAAGCTTATAAGAAGAGTTAAAACACACCAACGAGGAAAAGCATAAAAGGCAATGGGGAAAAACCCAACCAGAACAAAAGCATGGGGAGCAAGCGCCGTTCTGCTGTTTGGGTTGTCAGCCAAAGGTGGCAGCTCAGCGATCTGGAGTACTTGCTCCAGGAGGCCACAGAGGCTGACCTTTCTTCTCCAAGGCAATGCTTGTCCAGCCGACAGTGATTCTTTGGGTGTTGTTTCAAAGGCAGTGTTACAGTTTGGGGGGGGGGGGTGTTGAGAGTGTTGCTTTTTTTTCTTTTCTTTGTGTTTTGTCTTCACTGCTACAGATTGTGAAAGGAAACCGAGGACTACATAGAGTAACATTTGGCAAGTGAACGCTCCAAAACTCGCTGTGGGGCACTGGCATCTTCCAAAAACCGACATTCGATACTTACCGTGCACACATGAGGCCAGTTCTCAAGCTGATGGAGCACTGATGTGCTAAGCTCCTCCCAGTACATTTCCCGGTAGATCTGTGGCATCTTTGACACCCAGACACCACTGCTGCACTTGCTCAGAATCTCCTTAATGCGACTTTGAACTTCACTGAGATGAGCAGAAGAGCCAGAGGTAACAGCATGTGTCTCTGCAGTGGATGTACTCAGGTTATCTGTTAAACAAAAAACGGCCCTGAATTAAACATAGCCTCGGCAGCAGAAAGATCATTACCTACCTACTTGAAAATTAAACGTGGGAGCTGCCAGCATAACCTCAGCTCCAAAAGGCGGCTCTCCTGCCCAGCGTGGCTGTTTCGGTCATTTTCTGTTGGAATGAGCCACGGAAACCTCAGACATTTAGACTGAAGCTGAGGTTTACGTCACTGCAGTTATTCTCGTAAGGTGGTGTTAAATGCTTCTTCTCAACGGGTCTTGGAAGAGGTTACCGAATCCTCAGCCGTGCGGAAATGTTGCCGAGAGGCTGCACTGCGGCGGTGTCCCGAGATGGACGCACGATAATTTTTTCTGAGTGCAAACACAGCAAAGATACGGCAACGCACACAGGGGTGTTCTTCCAAATGCAGGCAGATGTACAAAACGGACCAGAGGTTTGCCGTTCATTCCAAGACACGTCTGAAACCAACACCCAGCCCCTCTGTGCTACTGCATCCCAGGAAGCTCTCCAGCAGAGCCGGGAAAGAGACAGCAGCCGTCAGGCTCCTTTGGACAGTGTCCTACATTGTGTGTGGGAGGAAGGCAGTCATTACCCTAGCTGGAGGTTCACACCGCTAGCTTGCCTGCTCTCTCATCTCTACTCCTCGCCTCCCTGGGGCGGAGTGTATTTGCTGCCAGACCCGAGGCTTCACAGATCAGCTGGGCAGGGCTCAAAGAAAGCAAGCGCCGTTTGACAAGCCCATCAACAGCAAAACTGCTAAGAACCAGGCGTGCAAAAGGGTATCTCCTGGACAGATAGGTTACTGTGCTGCTTACTCCTGAAAACCAGGATTTCGCTCTCCAGCACCAGGTTCCCAGCCTCGCCGTGAAGCTGAGCATACTCCTGTTTCCAAGCTACTCACACTGGCTTTGTGATTGGCTTTGACACTTAATAGACAAGGATTCTCCTAGAAGACAGAGGCAGACAAGGAAGCACACCCATTTCCCCAGCACCATGAGATCAGAGTAAAGCAGCTCACTCACAGAACCTGGGTTCCTCACCCGAACCCGTCTTCGTTCAAAACGAGAACTAAGACGGAGTTTTTTTCAAGATGACACCCAGTCTAACGGGAGTAGTCAACACAACTTCTCTTAATGGGCAAACATACCGTTTGAATCTACCGAAGAGCTTCTGGACAGGTGAACTTGCAACTCCTTTTGAAACCGTGATGGGACAGTTAGTTTCTTCTCAGACCTAAAATTGAGAAGAAAATTGCTTGAAATCCCACTCCCGGTTCAGAGCAGCATTCCAATAATATTCCATTTGCTTACATGACCAACACGGAAAATAAAAGGTATTTTATCTGCTTCTAGCAGGCCCCCTGCACAAGACCAGTGCTCGCAGTGTCGTGCCTTGGAAGACAACCCAACCAGCAGTGGCCAGACAGATCAACGGGTGGTTTCTAGTTGTTTGTGATTGTCCTGACTATTGTGAGAAACAAAGCGCATAGTAAAAAGACACGAGCAGTGGCCTTCTTGCATGGGATTATACTGCCGATGGATAACGGAAGAGCAACTCCTGTCGTCTACCCGGGCTCGTGCAACGTGGTCGATGCCATCCTGCATGGTATCTTTGACTCTAAACTGGAGAGACATGGATTGGACAGACGGATTACTCAGTGGATAAGGAAAGGGCTGGATGGCGACCCTCAAAAAGTTGCAGTCAACTGCTCAATGTCCAGGTGGAGACCAGCGACAAGTGGTGTTCCTCAGGGGCCAGTATGGGGACGGATGCTGTTTACTATCTCCGTACGACATGGGCAGTGGGATCGACCCTCAGCAAGTCTGCAATGGCACCAAGCTGTGCGGTGCAGTTGACGTGCTGGAGGGAAGGGGTGCCATCCAGAGGGACCTAGATAGGCTTGAGAGGCAGGCCCCTGTGAACCTCGTGAAGTTCACCGAGGCCAAGCATAAGGTCCTGCACCTGGCTCAGGGCAAATCCAAGCACCAGTGCGGGCTGGATGATGAGTGAACTGAGAGCAGCCCTTCAGAGAAGGACTTAGGGTTGCTGGTGGACGAAAAGCTGGACTTGAGCTGGCAAGGTGCACTTGCAGTCCAGAAGGCCAGCCACATCCGGAGCCTCTTCCAAAGCAGCATGGCCAGCAGGTCAAGGGAGGCGATTCTGCCCCCTAGTCTACTCTCGTGAGATCCTACCTGGAGTAGTCTGTCCAGCTCTGTGGCCCCCAGCATAAGAAAGACATGGACCTCTTGGAGCAGGTCCAGAGGAAGACCACGAGGATGCTCAGGGGACTGGAGCACCTCACCTATGAGGAAAGGCTCAGAGACGTTTGGGGTTGTTCACCCTGGAGAAGAGAAGACTCTGGGGAGACCTTCAAGCGGCCTTCCAGTACTTAAAGGGGCCTACAGGAAAGATAGGGAGGGACTCTTTATCAGGGAGTGTGCTGATAAGATGAGGTGTAACAGTTTCAAATGGCAAGACGGTACATGTAGATTAGATGCAAGGAAGAAATTTCTTACCGAGAGAGTGGTGAGGCACTGGAGGAGGTTGTCCAGTGAAACTGTGGATGTTCCCTCCCTGGAAGTGCTCAAGGCCAGGCTGAATGGGGCTTTCAGCAAGCTGATCTAGTGGGAGGTGTCCCTGACTGTGGCAGGGGGTCAGAACTGGGTGATCTTTAAGGTCCCCTCCAACCAAAACCATTCTATGAAAAGGAAAGCATCTAGGCCTAATAGCACGGCTGATGGTCTTATGTTTGGTATGTTCAGCCTCACTACTTGGACTTTTACCAGGATGGCACCTCAGTCTTGCTTTCAAACATGATTATGCTCACCTTCTGGGTAGCCACATCAGAGCCTCCTGAAAGTATCTGGCCTCAGGTGAACACTTAAAACTACACGGGGACAGAAGGCCTTTTTGTAGATGCTGTTACACTGCTTAACAGATTCCTCTCTGAAGTGCTCTCCCACAGAAAGGACACAAATGTCGTGCCTGCAGGTGTCCTTCTGAGGTCTCTCAGAGAGCAGCGGCTTATACTGGGAGCGCATGCATCATAATCAGCTCCTGGCAATGAAGAGGTCACAGCAGTGTACAGCTCACTAAGACTCTCCCAGAAACAACGAGCTGTGAGATAATTACATACACTGCAAGCAAAAGGGAACAAGAGTTGCAGAAAGAGTTCGAAGACCAGGACCGAGCACCTCTCAAAGACCCAACAAAGAACGGCAGTGGAGGGGTCAGGGCAGCAAATGCACCGAAACAGCTCTAGGTAGAAGCATGGCAGGTTGCTGGGATCACCAGACACATCCAGACCACAGCAGCCACTGCACATGCACTGAGACAGCTCTGCAGACGGTCTCCACCCAAGGGGCCAGAAAGGAGACTGGACACCTCCAGAGTTCAGGGACAACTCTGGAGGAAACCACAAAGTTCATCAGCCACAGAAACAGCAAGGGGGCTTTTCCCAGATTCACCTGGCCTCTCGGAAGGCAAGAACAGGTCAAGTATGATGCTGAGGCTACTAGCACCAAGAAGCTGAGACTCGCACACTATTAAGGTAGCCCTATCTGTCTTCGCACTGACCTTTAATCAAAGCAAATCCACAAATCAGAAAGAGGCTTCCAACATTCACACATCTTCTTACAGAATTTAACATGAACTTGCCTCCCTCATTTTTTTGTGTCCCACTCCACCAACCCAGGAAAACCCTCTACCTTCTGGGCACAGACCCTCCCGGAAAGCAGCAGCGTAATCTCTTGTTAGGTGTGCTGTGACTGGTCACGCAGATCCTACAAGAAACCCAGGATCCAACCTCCCTATACATATCTTTACCAGCATGGACAGCTCCAAGAATGAAGTCCCCTTAACAGAAGTAGACTCAAGAGAGACTACCACCACTGCCAGGCCGAAAGCAAACCAAACACATGAGCTAGCCACATGAGTAAGGAGGACTGTCCCGCTACTGCCGCCTCCCAGGAGGAGTCCACACTGTGCTCTAGTCCTCAGTGCCACACACCATTTCTACCATCTTAAGCCACATGTCAGGTGACGTGGGTGACAAGAAACCAGGTAAGCCAGCAGGAACTGCAGCAAGGTTTCAGTGAGCAGGAGAGCAGATGTTCCCCTCTCAAGCCATGCCGTCTGGAACACCCTGGAAAGGAATGTGGAACAAAGCACGGATGATTCCCTCCCGTTGCAAGTGAAAGCAAATTCAGTTTGGAATCCTCGCAATATTAAGAGACTCCACGTGGTACCTTCCCGTGCTGTCTGCTGTGGTTCAACAGCTTCCCATGGCAGAAGGGTGCTAGATCAGCTCTGAGCCCCGTTACTGTCAGTTTCAAGCCCTGAAATCAGGAATCCCGTGGTGTGCTGCTCGTTCACATAGACCATGGTGGTCTTCCCTCTCCAAAGATGAGATGGAACATGGCTAGGCAGTGGCAGGGCCAATACATTTCTCCCCGGGATGCAGGTATGGACAACTCAGCTGCCTGCAAGGCCTCATGTTCCTCAGCTGCTAGAAACTGCTCCCAGCAAGAGGCCTCCCAGCCAGAGCAGCACACCAGCAGCTGGGCCCTTCGCAAATGCCTGACCAGCCCAGCAGCCTTGCCAAGTCCCCGTGTGTCGCTGCAGTGGAGCAGCCAGTTACACTTCACTCCCACAGACCACTGTCTCCGAGTGAAGGAAGGGCTTCCTTCACACCTTGGTAAGGCTCATGTTGAGCTTCTTGTCCACCAGTACCCCCAAGTCCTTTTCTTCAGGGCTGCTCTCGAGCCAGTCACTGCCCAGCCTATATGGGTGCCTGGGATTGCCCTGACCCAGATAGAAGACCTTGCACTTTGTCTTTTTGAACCTCATGAGGTTGGCATGGCCCCACCTCCCCGGACTATCAAGGTCCCTCTGGATGGCATCCCTTCCCCGCAGCGTGTCAGCCGCCCCCACACAGCTTGGTGTCATCAGCAAACTTGCTGAGGGTGCACTCGATGCCACTGTCCATGTCTCCGACCAAGATGTTAAACAAGACTGGTCCCAGTACTGATCCTTGAGGGACTCCACTTGTCACTGGCCTCCACTTGGACACGGACCTATGGACAGCTACTCTTTGGGTGTGGCTGTCAAGCCAGTTGGAGACCAGGATGTCGTGCGGGACGGTGTCAAAGGCTTTGCTCAGATCCAGGTAAATGGCGTCAGTTGCTCTTCCCCTGTCTGTTAATATTGTGAACTTCTCCTAGAATGCCACCAGGTATATCAGGCATGATTTGCCCTTGGTGAAGCCATGTTGACTGTACCCAATCACCTCTTTGTTATTCTTCTGCCTCAGCATTGCCTCCAGGAGGATCTGCTCCATGACCTTACCAGGCACAGAGGTGAGACTGACTGGCCTGTAGTTCCCAGGTTCATCCGCCTTTCCCTTTTTGAAGATGGGGGTTGTATTTCCCCTTTTCCAGTCAGTGGGGACTTCACCGGGCTACCATGACTTTTGGAATACGATAGAGAGCGGCTTGAGCAACCTCATCCGCCAGGTCCCTCAGCACCCGTGGGTGTATCCCGTCAGGTCCCATGGTTCATCAGATGGTCATGAGCCTGATCTTCACTTACAATGGGCAGTTCTTTCATCCAACCCCTGCCATTATCTTCTGTGACTCCGGGAGTGTGCCTGGAGCCCTTGCCAGTGAAGACTGAGGAAAAGAAGTCGTCGAGTACCTCGGCCTTCGCCATATCACTTGTCACCAGTTCTCCCGTTTCCTTTCTGAAGGGGCCCACACCTTCCCCGCTCTTCTTTTTACCACTAATATACCTATAGAAATTTTTCCCGTTGCCCTTGATCTCCCTGGCTAGATTTAGTTCCAACTGAGCTTTAGCTTTTCTAAACAGGTCTCTTGCTGCTCGGACAGCTTCCTTATCTGTCCCCCACTCTAACTCTCCTTGCTTCCACTCCTTGTAAAGTTTCTTCTTGTGTGACAGTGTGTCCAGGAGCTCCTCGCTCATCCCCGCAGGTCTCCCAGCATTCTTTCCTGCCTTCCTCTTTGTCGGTGTACTTTGCTCCTGGATGCGGGGAAGGTGCTCCTTGAATACTGACCAGCTGTCCTGGGCCCCCTTCCCTCTACGGCTTTGTCCCACAATACTCTGGCCAGCAGATCCCTGAAGCGATCAAAGTCTGCGTGCTTCAAGTCCAGGGCTGTAAGTTTGGAATACACCCTCCTAGTTGCCCTGAGGATCTTAAATTCTAGCGGTTTGTGATCACTGCAGCCAGGGTTATCCCTGAGCCTCACGCTGGTCACCAGCCCTTCCCTGCTGGTGAGAACAAGGTCCAACATAGCCCCTTTTCTGGTTGGTTCCTCTACCATTTTGAGGAGAAAATTGCCATCTAGGCATTCCAGGAACATCCTGGATTGCTGGTGCCCTGCTGCGTTGTCCCTCCAGCAGATGTCAGGGTGGATGAAATCGCCCACAAGGACCAGGGCCTGTGTACGCGACGCCACTTCTATCTGCCTACGGAGGGCCTCGGCTGCTTGGCTCTGCTGGTCAGGTGGCCTGGAGCAGACCCCTACCGTAACATCATCTTCCCCTCTGAATGCTGTGAATGCTCAGCCACTCTCCCAGACAAGCGCTGGCACCACTCCTGGAACAGTTCCCCCAAGTCTGTGCT